>CM062807.1:194385014-194494851 GCA_031772625.1 Pinus tabuliformis | reverse complement strand
TCACTGGTGATGTCACTTCATCTGTGTGACAAACTTCTCATGACCTTTCTGCCAAGATTTGCGTCGCCACTTTGACCATGGGGTCACAAATACTCATGATGACATAGCCACGTGGCTTCTTAACTAGCTTGAATTTTTCCTTCATCACCTCAGCAAGGGCATGCTTGTTGGCCTTTCCGCCAAACTCTATGGCAGGATTTTCTCTTGAGTGTGGTAGCCATGTGACCCTATGGATTAGCATTTCAATGATGGGCATCGGCTCCAGTAGCCACATATATCCACCATGCACCAATCACAACAACTGCTTGATCACGATTAGCGTGATGGGTGCACGGTTGTAATGTGGCACCCACAACAGGTTTAGAAGGCCTGCCTTATCCATGCCTTTCAGCCACTTCCTCAGCTCCAAAGCGGTCACTCCAGTGTTTTTGTGGAAGACACGGTGCATGTTGGTCTGTTGCTAAATGAGGGAAACACTCTGTTTTAGCTAAATCCTAGTATTCCAATTTTAAAAGGGAGACACGCCCCAAGCATCATCCCTCAAAGATAATTTTCTCTGGCAGTAGGGGTGTGTGCAGGGTGACCTTACTCTCATTAATATCCTTCGGCACATTCATTTTACCCCTGCATGGAGGAGTGTACTTAGGTAGCTTAGAAATGGGGTCAGACCCCTCAACCTCAACATCCTTGGTTTCCATCACAATATCCTCATCATCCATGGGGATTTTTTCGACCTCTTCTACCAGCTCTAAGTCAATGACCTTGGCCTTTTCCTACGCGGTGGGATTATCCTTTTGTGGGTTCTTCCTAGGTGATGCACGCATTGGTTTTAGTGTCATGGCCTACTTTGCTTTCTTGTTCTTCAAACCCTCCTTGGTCGGGGTAGGTCTCAGCTTGGGTGATCATGGTGACTTAGGTACTTCAGCTCGTACTTCCGTAGTTAAAACCTCCAGGGCAGCTCCCTGTGAAGTCATGGCTACCCCTAGAACAACTCTTTTGGCCGTGATTTCTTCCCCAACATTTACATTCTCAGCCAGCATCGACATGATGATATGTAACAACTCCTATGTCTCCTTTGGGAACGTCTCAAACAATGAACTTGCTATCAAACTTCAAAGTTTTCACGGTTCATGTGCGCCTGAGAGCTCAACACCTGAATTCTCAAAATTCCAAGTGTTTTCCGTGGGCAACCCTTTGTAATTTATAGGCATTTTCAAATTCAAATACGACTGTTCCCCCCACAATTGGTTCATTAATACTAGATTGGTGGCATATTTTCAAAGATCTGGTCCATAAATTCTGACTTAAGTGCTGCCCCCCCACTTCATTTGGTCATTTTCTCATCGTCAAATCATGAACAGTGACTTTAACAATCACTTTCTGGCTATCCTGCATGGATTTTCCTTTGGTAGTGTAGCTCCCTGTGCGCTTCTGTGGGCTCTGTGACATTTATTTGTTTTGCGCAGTTCCCCAATCGCACAGCTCTCCAACCCTGGCAGTGTAGTTTATAGTCCTGTGCTTCCTTTCAGCTGCCTAAAGCGCTAATACTGTGCTTCCCTCATATAGTCACCTAGCTGGATCATCGGTGTATGGCTTCAATCGGCTACCATTCACCTTCCTTTGGAAGGGTTCTCCATTCAATTTAACTAGTTGAACCGCTCCACCATTGGTAATCTCCTTGATGACATACGACCCTATCCAGTGCATCCTAAATTTCCCTAGAAATTTATCAAATTTTCTGTCATATAACAAGACTAGATCATTTACCTTGAAGGTGCATAGTTTGATGTGCCAATCGTGCCATGCCTTTTCGTGCTCCTTTTGAACTTGTTGATGAAATCCAACTAGAAATCAGTCCTCCTCAAGATCTACTAGCTTGCCGCGAGCCTCTCTTCCAGGGCTTCGCGATCTGCCATTCTTGTGACTGCCACTATGCGTAGACTAGGTACAATGTATTCCATTGGCATCACAACTTCTACGCCATACACGAGTCTGAAAGGCATTTGTCCAGTCAGCTTCTTGCAAGTTGTTCTGTAGGCCCATAACACTGCGGGTACATGCATGTTGGCTTGTTGTGGCCTAACCCAGGTTTAGAAGTGATTTAGCTAAACAAATCTTGAAACTATCGGCCCTTTCGGCAACAGCTTGCAGAGCGCGGGCTGAGGTCTCACTCGAGGTAGTATGCGAGGGTGATGGAACCAGGTTTCTGCACCCTAGGGATGTCTTGATGAGGTCTAGGAGGTTTACAAACCCAACCTGTGTTCTTGTGCTACTATGCGCAGTCATCTGACCTTCACAACTTGTGCGACTGCTTCTGCGCATCCCTATAAAGAGTGCTAAGAGGTGTTATCTAGATCCTTTATCTTCAGTATGCTATTATTATAGATCTTGACTTAATTGTGTGTACCCAATATTTTTATTGATCATTCAACATTCATAACAAGTGCGTGCAATCATAAAACTGTAAAGAGATGCATAAATACAACAAAAGCATAAACACACAGATCTACGAGTAGATGCACCATATTTCAGAATCAACCTATCTTTTATTAATTCTTTGTTCTGATACAGTCCCAACTCCGCCTTGTGGACTCAACTGCAGGGGTCCACACACACAGCTGCAGACTCTACCAGGCCTCTGCGCACATAGCTGCAGAGCCTCTTCCTACTAGTACAACCCAAGACTCGGACTTACAGACTCATAGTGAATTCCTCATTCAAAACCCATATTACTTCTCAATGCTAAAAAACTCCTTTTTACACTTAGAGCCTCACTCTATTTATACAATACCATGGTCTGCGGACCATGGGTAGGCCGACAAATTCTATATTATATTACATTATTTTAAGGTAGAAAACCCTAGACTCTCACACTCCGCGCCTACATTTTGCAGGGTCTTTACATTACATTGACCAAACTTGGGCTTTAAGCCCCAAAAACATGCTATGGGGGGATCCGCTACCAAAAAACGCACATCCCAGTCATTTCTCTAAGCTTTGTAGACCTTCGTTACTACACTCTCCAGTATCTTATTGAACACTTCCACCATCCCATTAGCTTGCGGATGATAAGGTGTACTTTTCCGATGATACACCTGAAATTCCTCTGTCAACACGCTGATTGTTTCATTAATAAAGTGTGTACCGCAATCACTCATCAAGATCTTTGGATACCCAAATCTCATTAGGACATACTCAAAAATAAGTTTTGGTACTGTCACTCCTGTGTAGTCCTTCACAGGCTGTGCCTCTCCTCATCTGGTCAAATACTCAGTCGTGGTGATGATGTACCGCGCATTCGTCTTCTTGCCTTGAGGCTGAATGGGTCCCACAAAGTCAATTGACCATTTTTCGAATGGTTGTAATGTCACCTGCAACATCATAGGTAGCTCATCCCTCTGTGACGACCTGCTAGTCCTTTGACATGCATCACATGCACTACGATATGCTTTCGAATCCTTATGCACGGTTGGCCACCACAACCCAATGCGTAGAATCTTCTACGCTGTTGATTTCCATGCATAATGTTCTACTTTTTCTCTGCCATGAGCCTTAGCGAGGATGCTACTTCATTCAAAGTCAGGCACATAACATCACAATATTTTATCTGACCCCATTTTGTACAAGTTCCCTGCAATGATAGAAAAGTTTGCCGCGTGCACTACTAGTTCCTTCTTTTGTTGACTTGTATAACCTTTCGGAGCCAATCTTGTCATCAGGAAGTGGTTAATATCTTCAAAGTGAATGTTCGTGATGTGCACTACAAAGATTTCGGCGTTGGGTATTCCTTCCTCTAAATTAGTAGGTTCCTTTGTAGTTTCAATGTGCAATAGATGATCAAGTCCCACATTTAGTCGTCCTGGCTTCACAATAACCTCAAAGTCACACTCTTGGAATAAAAAGAACCACCTACATAATTCCCCCCCCAACACAGGCTTGTTGACCAAGTACTTCAACGCAGAATGATCTGTATACATCTTAAAATGTCTGCCCAACAAATAGTGCTTGAACTTCTAGAGTGCGTACACCATAGCTAGTCCTTCGTGCTCTATCATGGAATAATTTTTCTCTGTTTTAGATAGCTTCCTAATTGTGAATGCTATAGGATGATCCAATTATCCCTCACTATCCTGTTTTAGTACACCCCCCACCACAATACATGATGTGTCCACGTGGACATGAAATTCCTTCTTCCAATCTGGGAAGACTAGGATCGACGCGGTGACCATGTTCTCTTTCAGCGCATCCAAGCTCTTATGACATTCATCATTCCAACAGAACATAGCATCCTTTTTCAACAATTTCTCCATAGGCACAGTGATCTGGGCATAGCTCTTGATGAACTTTCTATAGTATCCAGTATGCCATAGAGTTGTGTGCATCTGTTTCACACTCCTCGGTGCCTCCAAGTTTATTATCACTAGATCTTCACAGCGTATACCACAAATCCTTGTTTGCATACCACATGACCCAGCAGGATCCTAAAAGGGACACAAAATAGACACTTCTTCAGATTGAGTGCAATATGGTATCTCCTACATGTATCTAGCATCAAGCACAGACTTGCCACATGGTGCTTGACCAATCCAAACACTGTCCTATCGTCAAAGTATACCTCCATACATTTATTAATTTTTGAATGCCATAATGACTACGTGCAAAATGATCATTGGCGCATTCTTTAGCCCAAAAGGCATTACGGTATACTAAAAGCATCCCCATTTAGTCGCGAAGGTCATCTTGCTTCTGTCCCTAGGCTCGATTTTGATCTGATGGTAACTAGAGAATCCATCAGTGAAAGAGTGTGATTCTTGGCTACCTACATTATCCAAGACCTCGTCGGTGAATGGGGTTGGGAAAGGAACATGCACACAAGCATCATTCAATTTCCTAAGATCTACACATATTCTTATTTCTTCCTTCTATTTGTTTTCCTGAACCACTATTGGGCTTACCCAATTAGATTCTTCCACCAGTTCGATAATACCTGCCACAAGCATCTTATCTATCTCAATGCAGACCCTTTCCTTATACTTCGGGTTGAGGCAGTATAGTCTTTGCTTCATAGGTTTCGCATCCGGTTTTAGGGTGATCTTCATGACACCTAGGTCTCCTATTATCCCTTTTAGATTAGAAAACTTCATGGGGAATAAGTCCTTATATTCACGGAGTAGTTTGGAAATATTATCTACTGTCGTGTCGTCTCAATAGTCCTCAATATTTGCAAAATTTGGTTTTTCCTCCATGCCAATGTTCACCTGCTTGGACTTGAGCGGCTCAGTTATTTATGGGTTCTCTAGCTGTGGTCCTTCAACTCCGTGGTGACCTTCAGTCTCTAGGATATTAACCTTTCTCAGGTCTTCATCTTCTTCTTCCACTGTTACATTGTAACATTCCAGTGCGTGGCTCAGCTGGGTAGTCCAATCAGGTTGAATTAGGTCTAGAGGATCCTGCAGTATCTTAAAGATGGTTGTCTTAACCTCCTACAATGCTTCATTAATGGACTAAAATCCATCCTCAAAATTGAACGTCATCAGGAATCCTTGGCATGAAACATCCCATTCTTTAGTGACATGACGAAGTTCTGTCTCCAAGTACTAATTCATTGGTATAACCTCCAAGGTATGATAAAATAGATGGACCCACTCTAGCTGAGGCTTCGCTCCATATGCTTCAGTCCATTTGGCTAAATGATCACGTAGATCATTCCTCCCATCATATTTTTCTGTTAGTCGTACCTTTGGGTGGCCAAAGCGTATCCTCATCATCCTCCTATATTCGCGCCAATCATCAAAACTACCCTTGTGCATACCCCACCATCTGGCAGGTATAGCACACAACGCCCAATCTAATGCCTGAAAGTGATGCTTCCTTGGAACTTCCCTTTCAAATGCATCCAAAAAGGGATCAATGTCAGTTAGCCCATCATAGTGAGGTACATTCCTTACCTCTAATGATACGCATCACAATGACTTGGTCATCATATTATAGCGCAGTGTAGATACTTCATGCAATTGGTTCTACCAGTGCTCTAGTTCTTCGTTCAAATCTGATGTGTAGGAGCTCTTGCGGTCCCATGAAATACGTCTTGTTGGCTTGTATGGGCCTGACCCAGGTTCAAAGGTGATTTAGCCGAGAAAATCCCGATACTACTAGCCCTTTTGGCAATAGTCCATGGAGCGCAGACTGAGGTCTTACCCAAAGTATTATGGGAGGGTGCTAGAACTAGGTTTCCCCACCCTTGGGATGTCTGATGGGATTCTGGAGGTCCGCAGTCTGACCCATCACTATGCGCACTTGCAATCCCTTTACACCTTGCAGTGCTGCTTCTGCACAGTCCTAGTCGGGGAGAAACACGTATAATACCCAAGTTCCTTGCTATTTAATCTGTGATTATCTGATTACCTAACTTGTTCATGTAAGACTAATGATTATTACAACATATTCATCAATCATATCAATGCGTGCGACGAATAAACCAATATAAACATAAAGAAGGCAAGGTACAACAAATACACAGAAATAAGAATCAACTTCTCTTTATTAATCTTCAATCCCGATTATAGCCTCGACACTGCCCTGCGCACTTAGCTACAGGGGTCCGTGCACTTAGCTGTGGACTCTACTAGGCCTCTGTGCAGTCAACTGCAGAGCCTCTTCCTACTACTATGACCCAATACACTTAGAATCATACTCTAAGCTCGAACCATTCACATTTTTCTTCCTTATTCCTATGCTATATTTACAACTTAGAGCCTCGCTCTATTTATACAATCCCATGGTCCACGAACCATGGGTAGGCTGACACGACTTTACATTACATTACATTACTTTAGGATGGACAACCCTATGACTTAACCTCTAATTTGCGCTCTGCACCCGCAATTCGTGGAGTCTTACAAAACCTTTGACCAAAACTTGGGCTTTGAGCCCCAAAACATGCTGTGGGGGGATTCCATGCCCAGCAAGCCCCCAACACAATCATCGTGACTTGTCCTGAGTCACTCTGCTAGTGCGGAAATCTTGGCACGGAGCCCTTCCAACTGGTCCCATACTACTTGGAGGTCCGCAGTGCACTATTCTACGGTTTGCTTGACCTGATGCATGCGTTCCTCTGATGCTTCTTTGTGAGGATTTTCTATCTGCCTTAGCGCATATATCTCCTACATTTGTGTGAGCTTTCCCTCAATCTCGGCCATAATGGTGAAGTCCTCATAAATCCAAGGCTAGACACATGCTTTGAGAAGTGCCTATTTCTATCTTGTAGCATCCACCTGTTCCTTCAGTGCCCTTGCTTGCTACATCTTTGCTAGCCGTTGGGTGAGGACAACTGTCTGCGTAGTTCCCCTTACACTGTCATATTGCTCCTGTAGTTCGTACGCCTCTATTTCTAGGTGCTGTATGTTAGGGTCCTACTGCAAGGATGTAAGGACATCAAAAGATTGATCAAACATACTGGTACAGTCCTGCATTGCCTGTTCGATTTCTTCCAATCCTATTTGAATTGTGCTAATGCGCTTCTCTCTAACTTCCGGAGGAGTGGAAGGCTATGCCTTTGTTGGGCATGGGATCCCCCGCAGTAGGTTTTGGGGCTTAAAGCCCGAGTTTTGGTCAATTGTATTGTAAGACTCAGCGAAGTGTGGGCGCGAAGTGCGAAAATCTAGGATGAGTCATAGGGTTGTCCGCCCTAAGAATTGTAAAATAATGTAAAGTTGTGTCGGCCTACCCACGGTCCACGGGCCATGGGATTGTATAAATAGAGTGAGGTTCTAAGTGTAAAGATAGTTTTTGGTTGAAAAAAATCAAGTAAAAGATAGATGCGAAGGCATGGTCAGAGCATAGGGGGAAAAGTTGAAGTGTATTGGGTCATAGTAGTAGGAAGAGGCTCTGTAGCTGAGTGCATAGAGGCCTAGTAGAGTCTGCAGCTGAATGCGTGGACCCTTGCAGCTAAGTGTGCAGGGCAGAGTCGTGTCTGTAAGTGGGATTGTACTTGAAAAGGAATACTAATAAAGATAAGTTTAATTTAGAATATTGTGCTTCTATGATTCTGTTTATCCTTATGCATTTATACTGTTTATGATTATGCACACTTACCTGAATGTTGAATGAAGTAATAAGAATATTGGGCCCTCACAAGTTAAGTTAAGCACTAATATAATAGCGCAGTAAGAATAGAGATCAGGGTAGTACTTTCTTCATGCCCTTACAGAGGTGCATGGAGGTAGTGGCATAGGTCACGAAGGATAGACAACTGTGCGGAGTAGTGCAAGCGCGCAGGTTCAGACCGCGAACCTCCAGAAACTTCATCAAGACATCCCTAGGGTGTGGAAACCTGGTTCCAGCACCCTCCCATACTACTTCGGGTGAGACCTCAGTATGTGCTCCATGGACTGTTGCCGAAAGGGCTAGTAGTACTGGGATTTGCTTGGCTAAATCACTTCCGAACCTGGGTCAGGCCCCACTAAGCCAACAATTTGTTCTATTGTCGGGACATGGATTTGCGTAAGGGATGTCTGATGTCAAGCCACTAGAACCCAACAAAGAAGGAAATTGAAGACTGGTTGGACAAGAAGATTCACGAGTTTGTGACACATGAAAATAGAACTCTGCAAGTATCTGAGAAAAAGTGGTTGGATCGCTATGTGTATACAAAAATCCACGAGATTTTCTTTGCATCGCTTTCTTCTAAACTTTATGAGTGGATCACGAGGTTAGCCAACAGCCAGGGAAGGTGTAGGCTCGACTAATCGATAGTGTGGACTCTGGAATTAGTGCGCAGACTGGAATCCTCAGAAGATAAGATAGCACGAGCTGTGGACCACTGGCTCAACCAAATAATAGGAGGATTTATCACTGAGTTCGCGGCGGACATGATTGTCAGTTACAACGAGGAAGAGCGACGTTTTCTCAAGGGACCACGAGGTAAGTATATTAAATCTTTGAATACCTGGATTAAGATGTTGTTATGTGAAAAGCAAGTTATGCGAATAAATTAATGTTTGGGACTACGTGGAGCGGAAGAATCTACAAAAGTGGAAGTAGTGAATAACTAGAAAATAGTCCCGTAATTTCACCCTCACAGGAGAGCAAAGACGAGCTCGCGAAATTTTCTCTGAGAAGTGTAGTCAGTTTGATAAGGCAACAGATTCCGCGGTTACCACCCACATTGCCCCCCACTTCACCTCCTTCACCTCCATCTCCACTCACTCCACTTCCACCACCTCCACAGTTTAGTATGGCGAGTTCGATCAAACTACCAGTATTCAGAGGAGTAGGGAATGAGGATCCGGACCAATTCTAGTTCATGGTAAGAGCAGTATGGGAAGCACAAGGTGTCATGGACAACAACATTAAGAGGGCTACATTGGTGAGTGCGCCGCAGGATCGCAGATTAGCGTGGTACATCAAGCACTCTAACGACCACCCAAATGCAAGGATAGCAGAAATCCATAATGCGTTGAACAGAGAATTTAGCAAGCCAAAATCAGAGACACAATCAATCATCCAGTTTAAAGAGATCGTGATGATTTTGGGTGAGACCCCCTGGGATCTGGACCAAAGGTTGAAGAGTACGATTTGTGAGGCCAATATGATGCTAACGGATGCAAAACATCGCACATGGTTTGTAGCATCTTGGACACCACACTTGAGGATGGCACTGTCACAGCAGAAACTTTCTACCCAGGCCAAAGCGTTGGAGATGGCGATGAGATTACAAGAGACCCCAATATAGGACGTTGGTTTGGGAGTTCAACAAATCCACACACAACTACAGAATCTATGTTTGGAAATGCAAAGCTTGAAGCAGGATAGGGCACCGTGGGCAGAGGCACGCGAGGAAGCACGGTGCATAAAATGCAAAGGCCAGGGTCATGACAAGGATCCCTGTTAAGTGTTCGCGAACTACTTGGCAAGAGGAGGGCCAATGCTCTTAAGACCGAAGGTGCAGGCAGGGACGAGCGTGGCACCCAATTTATGGTGCATGATTTGTTAGATAGGAGGGAAACACATGACGAACAATTGTCATTTGCTGCAGAAATATACACAGACACCCCAACAATTGTTTTGTAATTTTTGCAGGTCGATAGGCCAAAATGAGCACACTTGCCACAGTTATGAGCTAATGATGGATCGGGCCCCAACCTATAGAATGAAAACTAAAACGCAAGCCCTCAACCCATATGCGGGGATGGTGTGTGCTATATTTTAGGGGCGAGGTCGAGGACGAGGAGGAATAGGACAAGGAAGGGGCCACAGACAGTTAATTTGTTACAATTGTGGAGGACCAAGGCACTATGCCCACGACTGTACCAACACGACAAGGATATCCTATACGTATTGTGCTCAATTTTATCATGAAACAATAGACTATCCAACGTTGATAAAAAAGATGTGCGAAAAAGGGGTATTCTAGCCTCCCCCTACTCAGAATATACAAGCGATGAGGTTTGAATTGCGTGAAGAGGACTCGAATGTAAACATAATGCTCAGAAGTCATGCGACCACGGGAGAGGATAAGGGAAATCAGCCAAAGGAAAGTATGTGGGTTTTCAAGGCTCCTGCAAAGGAACCCGAGTTTGACTTAGAATGTGCGATGTAGACATTCATGGAAGCTAAGAAGAGCTTCGCGGAGGCCTCCGCTTTAGGTAGTGAGGATCAACTAGAGCCAGGAATGGATCCTTCAACGCTTACAACCTTTCTGGAGACTTGCATGAAACTGCTACATGACAACAAGACAGTTAAAGGACTATAGGAACTGATCACCAGGTGCGCAGGGTCAGGGGAATTGTGCATCGTCTGAAAATTGGGGAAGCATGCATTGCGCACTGGAAGAGAAATGAGGTTGACTGCATAGATTGGGGAATATGAAATGGATTAGGTAATCCTAGATATGGGTTCAAATGCGAATGTATTACTGAAGAAAACATGGGAACGTATGGGCAGGCCAACGTTACAGTGGCCCCCTATTCAATTACGAATGTTGAACCAACATAAGATTTTTCCCATGGGAAGGCTGCAAGGGCTAACAGTTGATATTGAAGGTGCGAGCACGCAGACCGATTTTGAAGTGATAGAGATTGTCAATGAAAAGAATCCATATCCCGCGTTGTTAGGAATAGACTTGGCCATTGATATGAACGAAGTCATCAATCTGAAGAAGTGCAAAAATGATCTTCGAGAAAAAGTTGCTACGTGTAGTAGTCCCACTGGACACAGCCGAAGGAGCGCGCTACATTGAACCAGTGCGCGATGATGAAAGAAATGATGATCTTGATTGTATTCACAAGATAACTGCACGAGACTAGGATTGGGTGAATTCAATTACAGATGGGAGGATCTTGTGGGAGCATGAAAGCTCCTGCACTTTGGATTCAGAAGAATAAGTAGAGCGCCGGCAGAATCGGTTGCACAAAGTGAAAATGCTGAATTGCAACATGATGATTAGATCTTTGGGTTGCATGACAACGGAGGCATGAGAGCTACTGACATATGATGGATTGACAATGGTGGATGAATTATTGAGCAAATTTCAAAGCACAGTATTGGAGCAGCAACGGTTTGATGTGTTGAAATGGGCACTGCGTGCAACACCTGCACGATGGTGGGGTACATATCAAGAAAACTTTGAGGACTGGCATGGATGTAGAAGGATGATGCGCCTATGGTTTGGAAGCCCCCAGCTTCAAACGAGAGTCAGGTAGCGAGGACGGAGTAGCTTGCATGCCCACTTGTGTCGATGGGTATAAACATGTCTTGTGCAGTCCACATAAGCACACCCCAAACTAAGGATCGAAAATCAGAACAGGATGAAGTAGTAGGAAAGGAAATGCACACCACAAACTTTCCACGTAGAAGCATTCATCAAAATATGTAGAATCTTGACCAGAGTTCACCAGGTGAGACGAACTAATTGGGACCTACACGTACCAGCGGTCTAATGGGCCTATAAGGCCATGTGAGAAAACCTGAGCACGGAAATGATTCCAATGCTGAAGAGTAGAGTCGAGATCATAGTTTTGGAGGAAGAGAATCCTCATGCAATAGCTCCCATAGTTGGAACAATATGCGAGGATCAAGATGAAGGAATTATGCAACCGTGCGAGGATGAACATATGTAGATTCAGAAGGCCATTCGGTGAGGGAACCTTAAGCTTCGCGAACTCGAAGAAGATTGGGTTCGACTGAGGCAGAAAAGCATGTTAATGGACACAAAGATAAAAAAAATGGAAAACAAAATCATGCAAGCATGTCGCATCGATAATCTAAGAATGACAAGACAAGATATGAGCAACCGTACTGCTGCATTAGAAGATTGTTGTCGAGCATTTGTGACTCTTCTACCATGGCTGTGACTACGCCTTACCAAACAAAGTAACCAGGGGAGCACACCACATAAGGAGGAACACGCAGCGATGAATATTGCAAGGGTAATTGAGGGGTACCCGCGGACTGGGCTAGATGGTGAATTGAAGCCTTTCATAGGTGGTGCAACCACCTGACTATCCGTAGGGAGCATAGTCTCAGTGCTCCAAGCAGTTGAAAGAGAGCGCATGACTATAAAAGAGTCTGTGAGGGAGCTGCATGATTAGGAGGGTACGCACAAGATTAGTATGTCACAGGGGTTGTACCTATGCATAGGGGGCTGGACTGCCATGCGAGTAGGCTAGGAAGTGACTGTTGGTGTCACTGTTCATGACAAGATGTCCAATTTAAGTCAACGAGGAGCGGGCAGCGGGGAATTAAGACACGAAGTCAGAACTAGATTTGGGATGATCTGCTGCCAACCTAGCATTAATGGGCTGAATGAGGGGGTAACGGTCGAATTTGAATTCAAAAAAGCCTATAAATCATAGGTGGCTAATTAACGAATAACCCTTGTCATTTTGAGAATTCAGTTGTTGCGCTATCAAGCGGGTATGGACCTTACGAATTTGGAGGCTATGAGAGAAAGTGCAGTGTTTGAGACATTGTCGAAGGAGATGCAGGACTTCTTGAATAGAATGATGTCGACAACTGAGGAAGCCATGGAGAGCCCTATGCTATTGGTGGGGGATGCACTGGAAATTCCAAAATCGCCCAAGACACTAAGGCCCAAAAAGGATCCACAGGCAGTAGGGCCAATCCGCATGTCTCCACAAAATCCGTGGTTTGGTAAAATATCTATGGAAGACAAGGGCAAGACTGTTAATCTTGAGACAGATTATGATTAAGAGGATCTCCAGGCTTTCGTAGAAGAAATTGAGGCAGATGAAGAAATGGAGGAAGACATTTAGCCAGTGCATGCTGCAACAAAACTGCCCAAGTATGTCCCTCTACAGAGAGGGAATGCAAAAGTACCCAAGGATTTGGATGCCATTAAGAGTGCACTCCAAACACCGCTCCTCCCAGATGGAATTTTGTTTGAAGGTTTGGTTCTGGGCTGCATGCCCACGATGAAATTTGAAGATTGGGACCTCGCAGATAGTGAAAAGTTCCCACATTTGGAGGCTAGCAAACTCATGAAACAGAGCAAGGAGGGGTCTGTTACAGTGCTAGAGCCACAGAAATGGCTACGTGGTGTGGAGGAGGCTGGGCTACTCCACCTACTATGGATTCCACACTTTCACTAGGCACCGATCATGATTTTTGTCATTAGGAAACTGCTTTGCCTAGTGCATAATGGGTACTTGTGGCTTGAGGAGCCCATTCCCATCACGTTGGAGCTTATTCACAAGATTTCTTGACTTCCCTATATGGGAAGGGACCCCAAAAAAATAGCTAGAAAAAGCAGAGATTTGGCGTTTGCAGAGGCCATGAAGAAGAAATAAAAGTTGGAAAAGAAGCAGCAAGGCTATGTAATTAGTAGAATTCAAGACAAAGGGGTGCATGTAGCCACCCAGCTATTGGCCCGGAAGCTGATGAGAAAATGTCGCAGCAACGAGGTACCAGTGACAGTCGTCGCGCTGGCTGAACAATGTGCGGAGGGGGTCCAATTCAACTGGGGCGAATTCCTCTGTTAGGAATTCCTAACCAACTGCAAAGAAGCTCAGGAGCAGGGCAAAAATTTCCACTACACGTGGTTTCTCTTGTCTATCTTATTGGTGACAGGGGAATTTCCTGAGAACAGTCAGTTCCCTCCCCTTGAACAAGACTTTCCAGAGGCGGAAAAATACACGTCGCTTTGGGCGAAAAAGAACACCACGTGAATCTGCGAGATCAAGATCTTTTGGGTGCTCATGGAGGCGAGCGTCCAGATGTGGATCAGAAAAAGGCCACACCTATCCCCCACAGTGTACGACAGTCTGAGGAACTTTGTAGACTTTAAGGCAGATATACATAATGTGTATATCAAGGTGCGTAAGGATCCGACACAGACTTGGACCAAACTTCTTTTCATCGCGATTGATGATGCTGTTTTTGTTGTGCTCGACTCATGGCCACCCAAGTGGCGCACCCCAGATCTAACAACATGCGATGAGACAACAATACAAAAATGAAAGGATGCCACCAAGCTGCTAGCATAGAAAAAGCGCAATGAGTACTTGGCTAAGGAGGTAAGGGCTTCTCGCAAGGCAGTGAAGGCCGTCGTAGAGCAGACCAATGTGCTGAAAAAGCAACAACAACACTGGCAACCAGGGCCAACATCAAGCAGGGGGGAAGAGGCCCAGATGTGACCACAGGATAGGGGACAGAAGATATGACAAAAAGCATGGACCCAAGCATGACATCTACACAACTGAAACGACTGTGCGGTATGGAACGAACAGGGCCACGAAAGAAGACCAAGGCTTCCAAACTAGATGGTGAACACATTACACTGACAGAAGGTGACCTATACGACATCAATGACACAGTTTGCAAGGTCACCAGGGAAGTGCTTCAGGAAGCAATGATGGAGCAGCAGAATGTGTTAGGGGCCCTCAGGGTGCAACTACAGCAACTTTAGGTGCGACCCCCCCAGGAGGGTACAGTAGTCATCTACAGTGTCGTAGGTACATCTTCAATGGAGCAGTTGTTGTGGGCCAAAATGGCTAACACCATCCCAATACTGGAAGGAGCACTAACAATGGACAACATGGAGGACAGAGCCACAGTGGGCTGGATTAAGGGACTTGGCCTAAACTTGGCTTCCCTTCCGCGGGATATATTATATCAGCTACAGGATGGAGCGATAGTAGAACTCCACACTAGGGAAGGACACACCATACAAATGCTCAACGAACAATGAATAACCATCGAGCAGCTTAGTCTACTACACGATGAAGCATTGGCGTAGAATCAATAGATGGAACAGATAGTAGAGGAAGCATGTCGCCATGCCCCAAAGCTAGAAATTGCGATAGACCTACTAGTAGGAGTGCGAATTCACAGATTGGCTAGTGAATTCTGCAAGGCAAAGGAGGAAGCAATGAGGATATAGTTGGACCTCAACCTTTAGATTGCTGAACTACGATTAAAGGCGTAGTCATCCACGCCCCCAGAAGTTAGGGAACAGTGCGTTGGCGCTATCCAAAAGGGGTTGGAGTAAATAGGATAGGCAGTGCAGGATTGTACTATAATGTTGGAAGAATCCCTCACGGTCCTCACTTCATTATAGGAGGACCCCACCATGCAACACCTAGAAACAGAAGAGCGGGAGCTCCAAGTGCAGTATGACAGTGTGCATGGAATGGCACAGACAGTTGTCCTAACCCAACGGTTAGCGAAGCTACAACAAGCGAAGGCGTTGAAGGAACAAGTGGATGCCGAACGATAGAAATAGGTAGTACTTAAAGTGCTCGTCCAGCCGTGGATTGATGAGGCCTTATGCATCACTGCTGATATTGAAAGAAAGCTCGCACAAATGAAGGTGATGCATGCCTTAATATAGATATTTTCCCCTGACAATGAGAATTCGGCAGAAAGAGTAGAATAGATCCAGCAGATGGCAGAGTAGTGCGCCACAGACCTTCATGCAACACAGACACAGTTGGAGGGGCTTCATGCCAAGATCATCGCACCAGTAGAGTGATTTGGGATGAGTCACGATGATTGTGTTGGGGGCCTATTGGGCATGGGATCCCCCGCAGTAGGTTTTGGGGCTTAAAGCCTGAATTTTGGTCAATTGTATTGTAAGACTCCGTGAAGTGCGGGCATGGAGCGCGAAAGTCTAGGATGAGTCATAGGGTTGTCTGCCCTAAGAATTGTAAAATAATGTAGGGTTTTTCAGCCTACCCATGGTCCGCGGACCATTGGATTGTATAAATAGAGCGAGGCTCTAAGTGTAAAGATAGCTTTTGGTTGTGAAAAGGCAAGTAAAAGATAGATGTGAAGGCATGGTCAGAGCATAAGGGGAAAAGTTGAAGAGTATTGGGTCATAGTAGTAGCAAGAGGTTCTGCACCTGAGTGCACAGAGGCCTAGTAGAGTCCGCAGCTGAGTGCGTGGACCCCTGTAGCTGAGTGCATAGGGCAGAATCGGGTCTGTAAGTGGGATTGTACTTGAAAAGGAATACTAATAAAGATAAGTTTGATTCAGAATATTGTGCTTCTATGTTTCTGTTTATCCTTATGCATTTATATTGTTTATGATTATGCGCACTTACCTAAATTTTGAATGAATTAATAAGAATATTGGACCCTCACAAGTTAAGTTAAGCACTAATATAATAACGCAGTAAGAATAGAGAATTAGGGTAGTACTTTCTTCATGCCCTTACAGAGGTGCGCAGAGGTAGTGGCACAGGTTGCGAATGATCGACAACTATGCAGAGTAGTGCAAGCGTGCAGGTTTGGACCGTGAACCTCCATAAACTTCATCAAGACATCCTTAGGGTGCGAAAACCCGGTTCCAACACCCTCCCATACTACTTCGGGTGAGACCTCAGTTCGCGCTCCACAGAATGTTGTGAAAGGGCCAATAGTATTGGGATTTGCTTCGCTAAATCACTTCCGAGTCTGGGTCAGGCCCCATTAAGCCGACAACCTTCATCCGTAGCTTAGCAATCTAGAGGTTCAGCTCCAGCTGCACTTGTGTTGGTTCCTCATGCACGCTTCAGACTCCACTTGCCAGACAATGGATTTACATCTCTATTGGTAGGTCTGTTGTGATGGATAATTTTGGAACGCACTGGCATGCTTCATCCACTGTTTGCGCGATCTGCAAATTCTGTGACATTAGCTCATCACGTTGTAGGTTGAGCTGTTCAATGTTGATATTCTGCTCACTTAATAACTGGATCGCGCAGCCTTCCTAGGTGCATAACTTTTCTATTATGCCGTCCTGCAACTGGTACAATGTGTCCCGCGGAAGGGCAGGAAAATTTAGGCCAAGTCCCTTGATCCTACCCACTGTGGCTCTGTCATCCTCCTTCTCCGCTGTTAGCACTCCTTCCGGTAGCACTATGGTGTTGGCAAACTTTTTGCGTAGTAGCTACTTCGCTACTAATGTACCTGCAATGATGTAGGTGGCTACTGCTCCTTCTTCTGGGGGCCCTACCTAAGGTTCCTGCAACTACACCCTTAGGGCCCCCAATACAATCTATTGCTCCGTCATGGCTTCCTGGAGTGGTTCACTAGTGACCTCACGAACCGTTTCGCCGATGTTGTAGAGGTCACCTTCTGTTAGTGTAATCGGTTTGATGTCCAGTTTGGATGCCTTGAACATTTTTCGTGGACCTAATCTCTCCATGACGCATGGTCGTTTCAGCTAGGTGGATGTTGTGCTTGGGTTCGCGTCTTCTATTGTATCTGGTCCTTGTCTTGTAGACACATTCTGGCCCTCTTCCTCTTGCGTCATGGTGGCCCCTGTTGCTTGTGTTGCTGCTGCTTTTTTGGTGGCCTTTGCCTATTTTGTGGCTTCCTTCGCTGCCTCGCGAGCAGCCTTTACCTCCACGACTGCTTGTTCATTGTGCTTTTTCTAGGCCAACTAGGTGATACGCAACTTGGTTGTAGCCTTCTATTTTTGTGCTATTCTTCTATCCTTCTCCACGAGGTCCGGGGCATGCCACTCGAGAGGCCATGATTCTAGCACGAAGAAGATTGCATCATCAATGTTATAGACAATTTTGTACCTTGCAGCATCAGGCATGAATTGTCAATAATCCAAGGGATCCAAAGTCCCTAAACATGATGTTCCTACCCCTAGAGGAACAAGGTCAGCAAAGCAACAGCTCTCAGATCAGTTCTCCACCTGAAAACACTCAAAAACAAGCAATCCTGAAATCAAAGCAGGTGCTCCACTAGGCTTCTGCGCTGAAACTCAACTCCTCCATGGTGTACCTGCTTTGCAACGCAGGTCCCGAAGGGGCTACCTGCGCTGAGAGCCAGATTGGTTGTGCAGCACTTGCGTTGGTCCAATTTTGCCTAGTGCTGTTGGGGTTTCCTCCTTTTCTCTTGCCTGTTTTCACTATTGATTTGGCTGCCAGTTACCAGTCTTGCACCTGTTCTGAAACCAATATTACTTGCCATCATTCTGCCTCTGTTATATAACGAAATTGTACTTGTTCTTTGTGTTTCTTACTCATTTACAATTTCCCATAACGAAGAGTAAACTAGTCTTGCTTTTGGCCTCTTAGATCTGAACCTGTGTTAGGCATTTTGCTGGTCTAAAGAGTTAGCTTGTTTGCTGTCCATAGCTGATTAGTCATTTTACTTTCGTCATTATGGTTTGATTTCATGCATTTCCAGTGATTAAGCAAGTAAATCTTAAGGTGTCTTTTGATTTTGGACAAGCTCGTTTACTTTCGCTTTAAATCGAAATCAAAGTTATATAACGACTTTCTTTTTGTAACCCATCCACATTAAGAAAGGGAAAAGAAAATACATGCATTGTGCATTTTGCATTTGACTGTTTGCTTGACGATTTAGAAAAAATTTGCATTTAGTGTGTGCTCTATGATCTGTGAGAAAAGATTTGCCTTTCTCTTCCCTCAGTAGTTAAGGTTTTCAAAGTTGAAAGATTGAAAAGTTTGCTTCTCATCTTAGACTGCATTAAGGAATTTGTTATATACATCTCGTGGTGATCCTTAAAGGCAAACTGCTAAGCAAGATCAACATTAAAATAAATCCAATTTACATAACAACTCTTTGTAACATAACGCAAACACATAGAGGTCTAGGTAGAGACGTGTTCCGGCGTCGTTAAGCATAGTGACTGTCGATCTCTACGAAGGTGGGTGATTCCTCCTGAGAGTCGGTGGCACTAATACGGACTTGTGCTCCCACGTACCGTCGAGTATATATTGGGAGACCCCTATAGGCAATTATCCTTTATCCATAGGAAGCCGTGTCGGCCGCCCTACTGATCGCGATGCAGTGAACACAACATTCACGAAGATTGACCACCCGTACCGTAAAACGTATTCTGTGGTTTCGCGAAAAGTTTGGCACACCCTCTGCCTAGAACTCCAGAGAAGTTTCTTTTGGCCTTTTTCAAACTCTATAACTGAAAAAGTCCATCCGAGCATTTGTCACTTCGGGCTCGTTAAAACATCGAAGGAGACTAGAGTCATCTTTAGCTTTTTCTCGACTCTTTAAAACTGAAAAAGCAAGTTGTGTCTAAAGCGTCGTTATAAAATTTATTTTAAGCGGAATAATCATCACCCTTCCCTCGTTGATCTTCGAAGTTAGTCCACAACAAGTGGAAGTTCCTGTAGAATCGCTAAGAAATCTTTTGGATAGACTAGATATGTCCGAACAACCGTCGACGTCTAGGACTGTGTCGTCTGACACAGCAGCAGCAGAACCTCCTGCTGCTACTCCAACGATGTTTGCTGGTATACCATCTGTCCCGGCAAATTATCAACAACAAGCCGGAGTCCAATCAGGGACAACGACATGGTTAGTTCCTATTTCTTCATCCGGATTATCATCTAGTATTTCTTATGTTGAAACTCGCCAAATTGATCCATTTGGAGGTCAATCTGGGCAATCAATCCCCTTGAGTTCCGGATTGATACCATATGGGGGGCAGTATGCCCTTTCACTACGTCCTCTGGGAGGATGCCCATACGTGAGTTCACAACAAAGTTCAGGTCAAACTGGAATTACATCCAGCGGTTGGTTACCAATACTGCCTCAACAACCAGGAGTTGTATATTCGATGCAACCAGTACACCCTGTGTCGAATATTCCCACCATACCTGCTATAGTGAATGTGTCGCAAGTACAAGCTCTACCTGTTGTAATACAACAACCTCTTGTCTCAGCAGCTCAATCACAATCTCAGGGTAGTGCCTCCTTATCTGGAGCGACTCAGGCTCAAACAAGTACTGTGACTCCTCATCTTGGTCAATCATCCAGTATTGGTCAACAGCAAATGGTCCAACAACCAGAGCTGGTTCAATCTCAACAACCGCCCTTCCAGCAATCATATCAAGGACCTGAGCAACAAGTCTTTGTAAGTAATGGGCAACCATGCTATAATGGTTATGCCCATCAACCTTGTCAAAGTTGTCAGCATTATGCTGGTCTGCAAAGACCCATTGCTCAGGCGATACCATCTTATCCCGGATATGCTTCGCCTAACCTGAACCAACAGTTGCCCTTTATAGCAACTCTAGAATTACCAGATCTAAACCGGCTGACTAATGATCCAATTGCTTATGCCTCTTGGTGGCCAGCGATTCCGCATAAACTTCCATCGGACATTCCTAAATTCAATGGAAATCCAGGTGAAGATCCGTCGAATCATGTGATGACATTCCACCTATGGTGTTCATCAAACACCCTGAATGATGATTCGATAAGACTTCGCCTCTTCCAGAGGACATTGACAGGTCCAGCAGCTAAATGTTATATTGAATTGCCAAGAGCCTCTTTCGACAATTTCAGCTCCTTAGCCACGACTTTCTTAACCCATTTTCAATTACCGATAAGGTATGAAACGGGAACAGAACTCCTTACCAACTTCAAACAGACAACGACCACTCACATATCTGATCATATACATGAGTGGCGTCGTCGTCGTAGGATGGTGAAAACTTACGTTCCCGATCAGCTGTTAGCTGAATGGTTTATAAAGTCGTTACTTCCGGCTATAACGGAAGATGTGGCCAAGGGGGGAGTCGTAACAGAGGAGCAGGTCATTGCTCGTGCTCAATATCTGGACTTAGTATATACTCAGTCTGGCATGCTCTACGACAAAATACCTGACGCCCCTAGACCTGAATTTTCAATTCCTCCCCCTCCTAAATCGAATACTGACTCTCACGCCACTAATGGCGTGACTGGAAAACGCAAAATTTCTAGTCAAAATGCAAATGAGGAACTTCTTGCCTCAGAAGTAAATGCCATGTCGACCGACAAGGGCAAACAACTGAAGCAACCAGGGGGCAAGAAGAAAAAGAAAAGGAAAGGGAAACCCCCGACAGGGTGTCATATATGCGATGAGGATCATTGGACGAAAGATTGTCCACATATAGCTGAAGTTAAGAAACTCTTCAAGAGTTCAAAAACCCCAGCAGTATTGACTGATCCGTTTCCTAATCCAAGACAAAATCTGGTTGCTAATCAAAATGCTTCCCGATCCCAAGTGCTTATGTTGTCCACCTCAAAGCAGCAAAATAATGCTTTGACAAGGAATAAAGATCACAGGAATCCAAAGCAATTGAACAACAAGGCAAATAAACAACCTAGTAGTTCAACAACAACTTTGACCAAAGTTGTGCCACCCATCGTTCCTAAACCAATGATAAAGTCGCCAAAGGGAGTAGTACACAAATCGACATTTAATCCTCGTGAAAAAATAACACAGGATTATAATATAATAGAGGACCTGGCCCAATCGTCGTCCGCTATGTCGACACTTGAGGTAGCGCAAAATTGCACCTCCCAAGAGCAAGCTTTACTATCAGCGATAAGTGGGATTGGCCCAATGGATTCCAATCTTGTGGCCTTTGATCATAAAGGATATGACCCTCAGTTACCAGCTCAACTAGCTTTCCTTATTCAAGTGAAAGCCCTCAACAAAACTGTTCATCGAACAATTATTGATGAGGGGGCATCTACATGCCTTATGTCGATGAGTTGCTGGAAAAGTTTAGGCTCACCACCCTTGTCAAAATCGTCAACGACATTAAAAGCATTTGATGGATGATCATACACTCCATACGGGATTTTAAGTAACTTGCAAGTTGAACTGGGGGGAAAAACAGTAGAAGTTGATGTGGAAGTAATCGACGGAAACCTCGATTACAACATCCTACTGGGAAGGCCTTGGATATATGCCATGGCTGCAATTGTGTCGACCTACTTCAGGAGGATTGTATTTCCTTTTCAAGGAAAAATTACAATCGTCGACCAACAAACATTTCTCCCCAACAGTTCTCAAGTTACGGGAAGTAGCACAATGATCCATGAAAGTAATCAATCGCTCCAAAATATTGGAGTAGGTCTCCTAAAAGACCCTGCCTTAATGGGTACTTTTGCCCTACCGCCGGCAAGCAATCTGGCGGAAGTAGCCACAGTGGAAACCTACAATATTAAATCTTCTATATCCAACGGATTCGGAAGATTCCTAAGTATTTTGTCAGCATGGATCATCGCCCTAATGGAAATACTGTAAATACAGTGGGCTCCGAGGACGGTTCTTATCTCATGTCAACCTCGTTAAAAAATGAAACAAGGAGTCACGAGGATAGTTCTTTTACTATGTCAACCTCATTAAAAAATGAAACAAATCCCCTTTTCAAAATTCAAAGGTAAACCTTCATTCCAACCACCAAGTTGAATGCAATGAAGCTTGGGGGGCACCCTCCTTTGACATGCGTTATTATGATGCTGGGGGCATGCAAAAGATCGAGCAGTTTTAGCACACAGTTCATGCTCGTTAAAAAATAAACGCAAGATCCGAGCAGTTTTAGCACATAGTTCATGCTCGTTAAAAATTAAACATAAGGTTGAGCAGTGTTCAAGCTCGTTAAAAAACGAACCCAGCCCGGTAAATAACCTTGGTAAATGTAACCTTTGATAGCCATATTAAAAGCCCTTGGTCGTGTTTATATGCCATCACCTCCATCCGTTCGTTTGGCCAATCGTTCATCTCCATATGTTTATTTACCCATTTTGAGGAACAGCTGCGAAGAGTGATTTCACTAAGCCATCCTTGTGACACTGCCGTGATTGGAATATTCCAACCTATACCTGGAATCTGCTGCTGCCCTGTTCATCACTCGTTCCTCAAAAGACGAGTCTTCTTTGAGCTCTTTTCACTGACTCGTAAAATATGAAAAGTTTGCCGAGTTTTGGCCTTCCAGCTCGTTAAAGCGAACGGAAAGCTATCCCTCCTCTAGATTTTAATCTTTTTGGACCTGAGGGATTATTGCACAAAAAGATCGAGCGCTTGTTTTGTTCGGCTCGTTAAAGCAATCGAAAATTCATCCCTTCTGTATTGTTTTATACTTTTTCGGACTTAAGGGATTAGATGACGAAAAAGGAATTCTGGAGTTGACTTTATGTACCTTTTCAGACTCTCTAAAAATGAAAAGGACCGAGTTATCCTTGTCGTTAGACTCGTTAAATTCATTAAATAGCGACAAACTTGTCTTTAGACGAGAACGAGTTTCCCTATCGCTAGGCTCGTTAAAACATAGCGATGGGCTTGCCCGAAGGGCAGGTTATAGAACAAGCATATGTTATCCTCCTCAAGCTTGATAAAAATAAAGAGGTACTGGTCAGCAATGACTGGGGAAAAAAATTGGGAGAACCTCACAGCTTTAATGGTAGCAAGTCGCTCTTGAACATGACACTTTGTCCTCCGCATCACATCGGGTTGGGTTGTTTCATTCACCGGTGTCATCACCATGGTCCTCGCCACACCATCCACATTTGGGGTAATGCTACCAATCCATCAGATCAGTGTCGTTATATGTTCAAGAGATGTTGTTCTGCAAAGAGTCAACCGTGTCCCATCCACTGCCATACATTGTCCTTCATCCATTTCATGACCGCCACCCTAAATCATACATCACAGTTTGTTTTCACCTCATCACAATCACTAGCTCCGTTCCGTGTCACTGATGTGGGATTCATTAAGGCCCTCCTTTGACGGATCGCTCCTTGTCGACATCAGCTCATTATCCAAGGAGTTGATCTAGGAACAACCCCTTCAGTACTTTGAAGCTTGCATACCTCAATGGCAAGTTTCTCACTTCCGGCGACAGGTATACATCAATGACCTTCGACCAGAAGATTTTGCATGGTGGTCGACGCCAAGTCCTTTATTCCCACCATGTGAATTGTACTGCCGTACCTTGAGGGTCATCATCCTTATCGGTGATTCCTCTCGCGCTTGTTAACGGTTTACATCATTGACCGGTAATCAAGTGATGTCTTTCCATGTTCGACTTCAAGAAATTCTCACATGGATCGACTTGTACATCGAGTGAAGATCGGAAGAGATTGAAGACCCCGGATCTAGTTTCATCCATCCGAGCTGCGCTATATATTCAGGATATAAAGACATTTGATGTGTACATCATTGCAGCAGATGATCATCCTTCTCAAAGGATGATAATTTCAGCAGAGAATTATCAGTCTACCATCAGACGATCGTCTGTTCTATGTACCAAAATGAATTTATAAAGCTGAGTATGGGAATGCCCGCCTCAGCTAGATCATGAAAAAGTATGAAAAATAATGTATTGTATTGTATCTTATTACAGGACACTTCTCAGCAGATTGAATGAACTTCGGATCCTCCTAATAAAGCATTTCACCCGATAAACGACCTCATACTTTAGGGGGCATCTGTTATAGACAATTTTGTGCCTTGCAGCATCAGGCATGAATTGTCAATAATCCAAGGGATCCAAAGTCCCTAAACATGATGTTCCTACCCCTAGAGGAACAAGGTCAGCAAACCAACAGCTCTCAGATCAGTTCTCCACCTGAAAACACTAAAAAACAAGCAATCCTGAAATCAAAGCAGGTGCTCCACTAGGCTTCTGCGCTGAAACTCAACTCCTCCATGGTGTACCTGCGTTGCAAAGCAGGTAGAACAAAGGCCACCTGCGCTGAGCGAGATGGGACAAGTGGCACACTGAGTCATTGCTCTGGAATCTTCCAAAAATGACACTTGGATCAGGGATTTCGCCTTGTGATGAGTCAGAGGCTCTGTTTCTCCAAGTGGAAGCAAGGTTCTCCAAGTGGAATCAAGAACTGAAGATCAACTGAAGAGAGAGAGGACACAAGGCAGCTACACATCAGTTGCAAGCTGACTCATCCTTTCTCAATTCATCTATATATTGAGCTCTCTCCTATGGGCTCAGGAGGCTGGAATTTTGTGCAAAGTAATGCTATGCTGTTGGTTTCACTATAGAGCTATTGGGTGATTGCTTGAGGGAGGTGAAGAGGAGAAATTCTTTCTGCTGGGAGGTGTTGCTGGATTAGGACCTTCAATGGTTGTAACACTCTCAGAACCTTTACTTCTTCATTAATAAAAGCTATTGAGGTTCTTCTATATGCATTTGTTCCAATGATGTTTTGTGATAATTGTATATTTGGTTTATGCTAATCCGTGAATCAGTTATGATTGCATGCCTCTTGTAGTCTCCTTCTTTGTCATTTTGCAGGATCTCATTGTAGCTGGGCCGGCAAAAGAGCAAAGAGCTGGGAGCAAGCGGCCATAGAGAAGAGTTTGGATTCGACATTAAGCGCAAGGCAACGGTTAGTGCATTTATCCACTCTCTTTTGCTTTCATAAAGAAGTAAACCTTAAGTAGTTTTCTTTACAGTTGTTGCTGAGGTACTATCACCCTTAGAGTGGGATAGGGTCATCCGAGTCGGATACTTTTCCCTACAACAATCAATGGTGATGAAGGGGAGCTTGGTCCAGTTATGTGTTGGATCTTTACACGACTTGATATACACATTATGCATATCCGCCTTGAAGTCTGCAAATCTCCACAGACTGTTGTACATTGTGGGGGATAGGCACAACCTCCTATTGATCCACATTCAGACACTTGCCTCCATGAGCACCCGAAAGATCTTTGTTTCGCATACCCATGTGGCGTCCTTCGTAGCTCAGAGTGACGTGTACTTTTCGACCTCTAGTAAGTCCTATCAATATTAGGGAACTAACTGTCCTCAGGTAGTTCCCCTGTTACCAGCAAAATCAGCAAGAGCAACCACGCGTAGTGGAAGGTCTTGCCCTACTCTTGGGGTTCTTTATAGTTAGTTAAGAACGCCTCACAGAGGAACTCAACCCAGTTGAATTGGACCCACTTCACCCATTGTTCTGTCAGTGCAACTACCAGTGCTTGTACCTCATCTCCGTGACATTTTCGCATTACCTTCCCAACCAGGAGTTGGGTGGCTATGCACACCCCTTTATCTTTAATGTTGTTGATTGCGTAACCCCTCTTCTTCTTTTCCAATTTGTATTTCTTCTTCATGGCCTCTGTGAGTGCCAAATCTCCACTTTGGCTATCTCCGCGGGGTCCTTTCCCTTACAGGGGAGCCGGGAAAGCCTGTGGATAAGATCCGCCATGATGGGAATAGGCTCCTCCAGTCATAAGTACCCATTGTACACCAGGCACAACAGCTGCATGATGACGAAAATTATGATAGGCATGCGGTGAAAGTGTGGAATCCATAGTAGCTAAAGTAGTTTGTCCTTCTCCACACTGCGCAGCCATTTCCGCAGCTCTAGTGTCGTAACTAACCCCTCCATGCTCTATTTCATGAGGTTCTTAGTCTCTAAATGTGGGAACTTCTTGCTGTCCATGAGGTCCCAATCTTCAAACTTCATTGTGGGCATGCGGCCCAGGGCTGAGCCCTCAAACAAAAATCCATTGGGGAGGAGCAGGGTTTGGAGTGCACTCTTAGCGGCATCCAAATCCTTGAGTACCTTAGATTTCCCTTTCCATGGAGGAATGTACTCAGGCAATTTCGCTACAGCGCGCACCAGCTGGATGTCCTCTTCCATTTCTTTTGCTACTTCTATCTCATTTACGAGAGCCTGTAGTTACTCCTCATCATCATCTGTCTCAATGGTGATAGCCTTTCCCTTTTCTTCGATGGATAGTTTACCAAACCTCGGATTCCGTGGGGACATATGGACTGGTCCCGCTGCCTGCTTATCTTTCTTGGGCCTCGGGGTCCGAGGTGATTTCAGGATTTACGGTGCAACGCGAGTGTCTCCAGGAATGTCATGCATTGTGAGGTTTTGTGCGGCCTCGTCAGTGGTTTCCTCTACATAGCCCAAACCTCTCTTGGTAGCCGTCATCCTGTTTGAGTTGTCTTTGGTCATTCGCGAACATCGGGGCTCAAATATCACTTGGTGCTTAACACTCTGTGCTTTACGTAATTGCTCAAGTCTCAAATGAAAAAGTGTTGTCTTGTGGTTAGCCCTTAGAGTTTTATAGCGCCTTTTGAATTCAAATCTGACCTTTCCCCCCAATTCTAAGCCATCAATGCTTTCTTGGCAGTAGATTGCCCTAAATCTAGCTCTTAATTTGTGTCTTAAATGCCCGTCGCCTACTCCCTTTTGCCTTAAATTGGACATCTCTTCATGAACAATGACACCAATGTTTACTTCCCAGCCTACCCACGCAGCAGCGCAGCCCCCCGTGCGTGGGCGCGAACATTGTGTCCTGCTGATTCTGCGCGCATGTCCCTTATCACGCAGCCCCCAAACAGACTCTTTTAGAGTCTCGCTTTCAACTGTCTGGAGCACTGAGACTGTGCTCCCTACGAATAGTCAGGTGGTTACACCACCTATGCGAGACTTCAAATCAATTGCCAGCATAGTCCATGGAAACTCCTCAATTGTCTGTGCGAACGCTGGTGTCACGCGTTCCACTGTATGTAGTGTGCTCCCTTGGTTACTGTGTTTGGTGAGGTGCGGTCGTAGCCATGGCAGTAGAGTCATGAATTCTCGGTGACACTCTTCTAATGTAGTGGTATGATCATCTGTATCTTGCCTTGTCATCCTTGGTTTGAGACATGCCTGCATGATCTTGTTTTCCAGCCTCTTGATCTCAACGTTCATCAAAAGGCTTGTCTTCCTCAATTATACCTGGTCCTTTTCAAGTTCGCGAAGTTTAAGGTTCCCTCACTGGATGGCTTCCTGAATCCTTATATGTTTGTCCTCGCGTAGATGTGTGATTTCTTCCTCCTTGCCATCGTGCACTGCCACCACTACAGGGTCCAATACGTGCGGATTCCTTTTTGTATTTTCTTCAGTAATTATGGTCTCCATTCCATTCCGCACCTTTGGAATCATCTCCACATTCAGGGTTTTGCACATGGCCCAGTAGGCCCATCGAACCACTGGCACGCACAGGTCCCAATCAGTCTGTTTCTCCTGGTCAACCTTGTTCAGTACTCTACACACCTTATCAAATGCTTCAACATGGATACTTGGTAGCACATGTCACCTTTCCTGCTGCTGTAATTTGTTCCGATTCTCTATCCTGGGGCTAGTGTGTGCATGTGTGGGATTTACAACATATGTTTGTACCCATTGAGAAATATGGGCACACAAGTTGTTCTGCCCCTGTTGACTTACTTGCATTCAAAGCTGGGGTTTTCCAAAATGTAGTCACATCATCCTTCTGCATCTGCGCCAGTCCTCAAAATTTCCTTGATGCGTATTTGACCATCGTGCAGGTGTTGTTTGCAGTGCCCACTTCAATGCATCGAACCACTACTGTTCTGGTACTACGCTTCCAAATTTGCTCAGAAATTCATCCACCGCTGACAATCCATCATATGTTGGGATCTCCATTGCCTCTATTTTCACACTACGCAGTGATCGAACCATCATGTTGCAATTCAGCATTATTACTTCGTGTAGCCGATTCTGCCATCGCTTTATCTCTTCATCTAAATCCGAAGTGAAAGAGATTTCGCTCTCCCACGAAATCCTTCCATCTGCAGTCGAATTCACCCAATCTTCTTCTCATGCAATTATTTTTTAAATACAATCAATATCATCATCACTATCGTCATCGCCCATTGGTTCAGTGTATCGCACTCCTTCAGCTGGATCTAGCGGTACTACCACGCGTAGTGACTTTTTCTCAAAGATCATTTTGTGCTTCTTCAGATTTATGACTCCATTCATATTGGTGGCCCAGTCTATTCCTAGTAACGCAAGATAGGGGTTGCTATCATTGACAATCTTTATCACTTCAAAATCTGCCTGCGCGCTCACCCCCTCAATATCTACGGTTATCCTGTGCAATCTTCCCATGGGAAAAAGCTTCTGTTGGTTCGCCATTCATAACTGAATAGGAGACCATTATAATGTGGGTCTACCCATGCGTTCCCATGTTTTCTTTGGTAGTACATTCATGTCCGAACCCAAATCTAGGATTACTTGATCCATTTCATACTCACCAATCTGCACATTCAACCTCATTTCCCTTCTTGTTCACAATGCATTCTTTCCAAGTTTTCGGACCACATGTAGTTCTCCTGACCCCACGCACCTAGTGACAAGTTACTGTAGTCCTTTGACTACCTTTCTATCGCACAACAGTTTCATGCATGTCTCTAGAAAGGTAGTGAGAATTGAAGGATCCATCCTTGGTTCTAGTTGATCCTTACTACCTAAAGTGGAGGCCTTTGTCAAGATCTTCTTAGCTTCCATGAATGTCTCCTTCGCGTGTTCTAAATAAAACTCGGGTTCCTTTGTAGGAGCCTTGCGAACCCACGTGCTTTCTTCTGGCTGCTTTCCTTTATCATCTCTCGTGGTCATACTGCTCCTAAGCACCATGTTTACATTTGGGTCTTCTTCATGCAGTTCAAACCTCATCATTTGTAAATTCTGAGTCAGAGGGGGTTGGAGTACCCCCTTTTCGTGCATCCTCACTATCAACGAAGGGCAGTCTTCTGCCTCATGATAAAACTGAGTACATTACCAACATGATATTCTTGTCAGGTTTGTACAATTGTGGGCATAATGCCTTGGCCATCCGCAATTGTAACAAATTATTTGTTCGTGACCCCTTCCTGGTACCATTCCGCCTCGACCCCAACCGCGCCCTTGAAACCCAGCTCGCGCCATCCCTATATTTGGGTCGAGGGCTCGTGTTTCGTTCTGCACCCTGTAGGCAGGAGTCTGATCCATCATTAGTTCATAGCTTCTGCAGGTGCATTTGTCATCGCCTACCGACGTACAGAAATTACAAAACAATTGCTGGGTCGTCTTCGTATACTTCTGCAACGGATGAAAATTATCCATGGTGTGTTTTCCTCCTATCTGGTAGATCGCTCACCATAATGCAGATGCCGTGCTTGGCCCTGCCTGTGCCTTTGGTCTTAATGGCATTGGCCCTCCTCCTGCCAAGTTGTTTGCAAATACTGGGCAGTGCTCCTTGTCATGCCCTTGGCCTTTTCATTTTATGCACCATACTTCCTCATGCACCTTCGGATAAGGTGTCTTGTCCTATTTCAAACTTTGCATTTCCAGACACATATTCTGCACTTGCACGTGGATTTGTTAGACTCCCAACCCGGGGTCTTGTATAGGGGTCTCATGCAATCTCATTGCAATCTCCAACACTTTAGCTTGGGTGGAAAGTTTTTGCTGTGACAACGAAATCCGTAAGTGTGGCATAAGTGAGGCCACAAACCATGCACGATGATGTGCATCTGTTAACGACATATTGGCTTCGTGGATCGTACTCTTTAGCCTTTGGTCTAGATCCCAGGGGGTCTCACCTGGGAGAATTGCAATCTCCTTAAACGCAATGATTGATTGTGTTTCTAATTTTGGCCTGCTAAATTTAGCGTGGCCTGGATCTCTGTGATTCCTACATTTAGGTGGTCATTAGAATCCTTGATATACCACATTAATGCACGATCCTGCAACACGCTCACCAGCGCAGCCTTTTTAATATTATCATCTACGACGCCTTGTGCTTCCCATATTTCTCTTACCACAAACCAGAATTGGTTTGGATCTTCATTCCCTACTCCCCTGAACACTAGTAGTTTGATCGCACTCACCATACTAAACTATGGCAGTGGTGGAGGTGGGGTGGTTGGAGATGGAGGTGAGGAGGGTGAAACGGGTGGTGGTGTGGGTGGAGATGGAGGTGAGGAGGGTGAAACGGGTGGTGGTGTGGGTGGAGGTGGTAAACGCGGAATTTTTTGTCTTATGAAACTAACTACACTTCTCAGAGAAACCTTCACAAGCTCTTCCTCACTCTCCCGCGAGGGTGAAAATAAGGGATTGGTTTCTAGCTCTTCGCTACTTCACACAATAGCATCTTAATCCAAGTGTTCAAAGATTTAATATACTTACCTCGCGGTCCCTTGAGAAAACATCGCTCCGCCTCACTGTAGCTGATGGTCATGTCTACTGCGAACTCAGTGATAAATCCTCCTATTATTTGGTCAAGCCAATGGTCCATATCTCATGCGATCTTATCTTTTGATGCTTCTAGTCTGCGCACTAATTCCAGAGTCTACACTATTGGTTTGTCGAGCCTACACCTTCCCTGGCTGTCTGCTAACTTTGGGATCCACTCATACAACTTAGAAGGAAAGGATGCAAAGAAAATTTTGTGGATTTTCGTATACAAGTAGCACTCCAACCACTATTCCTTAGATACTCGCAGATTTCTGTTCTCCTGAACCGTGAAATCATGAATCTTGTTGTCCAACCACTCTTCAATTTCTTTCTTTGTTGTATTCCAGTGGCACGACATCAGACATCCTTTATGCATATCCCGATCCCGGAAATAGAACCATTTGTTGGCTTGTATGGCTTGACCCAGGTTCAGAGGTGATTTAGCCAAGAAAAGCCCGGTACTACTGGCCCTTTTGGCAACAGTCCGTGGAGTGCGGACTGACGTCTCACCCGAAGTAGCATGGGAGGGTGCTAGAACCAGGTTTCCACACCCTTGGGATGTATGATGGGTTTCTGGAAGTCTGTGGTCTGACCCGTCGCTACGCGCACTTGCGATCCCTTCGCACCCTGCGGTACTACTTCCGCGTAGCCCTAGTTGGGGCACAACCCGTATAATACCCAAGATCCTTGCTATTTAATCTATGATTATCTGATTACTTAACTTGTTCATGTAAGACTAATGATTATTATAGCATATTCATCAATCATATTAGTGCGTGTGACAAATAAACCAATATAAATGTAAAGAAGGCAAGTTACAACAGATACACAGAAATAAGAATCAACTTCTCTTTATTAATCTTCAATCCTGATTACAACCTCGACACTGCCCTATGCACTCAGCTGTAAGGGTCTACGCACTTAGCTGCGAACTCTACTAGGCCTTTGCACACTTAGTTGCAGAGCCTCTTCCTACCACTATGACCCAATACACTTAGAATACTACTCTAAGCTCGAACCATTCACATTTTTCTTCCTTATCCCTATGCTATCTTTACAACTTAGAGCTCACTATATTTATACAATCCCATGGTCCACGGACCATGGGTAGGCCAACATGACTTTACATTACATTACATTACTTTAACTTAACCTCTACTTCGTGCTCCACACCCGCAATTCATGGAGTCTTACAAAACATTTGACCAAAACTTGGGCTTTGAGCCCGAAAAGATGTTGTGGGGGGATTCCATGCCCAACACGTCCGTCTGCTATTGGATTTACCCAATCCTGGTCTCGTGCCATTATCTTGTAAATCTAGTCCAAATTGTCATCACTTTCATAATCACAGACATGCTCTATATAGCGCGGTCCTTTTGCAGGATCTAGTGGCACCACTATGCGGAGCGATTTCTTTTCAAATATAATCTTTCACTTCTTCAGGTTGATTACCCCATTCATGTCAGTGGCCTAATCAATCCCAAGGAGCACAGGGTAGGGATTTCTATCATCCACAATATCTATCACTTCAAAATCTACCAGTGCGCTCGTGCCTTCGATGTCAACTGTTACCCCCTGCAGTCTCCCCATTAGGATGATTTTCTGTTGATTTTCCATCGTTAACTAGATCGAAGACCACTGGAGCATAGGTATCCCCATTCTTTCCCATTTTTTTTTTGGAAAAACATTCACGTTTGACCCCATATCTAAGATAACTTGGTCCATTTTGTATTCCCCTATCTGCGTGGTGAGTCTCATCTCACGTCCAGTCCTTGCCTTATGCTTACCAATCTTTCTGACTACACATAGTTTGCCAGTAGCACTGTCCTTTCCAGCGCACTGATTGATCAGTTCCCACAGTCCCTTCACAGCCTTACTATCATGGAGTAGTTTCATGCATGTCTCTAAGAAGATGGTAATCATGGACGGGTCCATTTCTTCAACTGGTTTCTCCTAACTTCCTGAGGTAGAGGCTTCAGCAAAGATTTTCTTTACTTCCATAAATGTTCCTTTTGCATGCTCCAAAACAAACCTAGTCTCCATTTTTGGTGCTTTGTGGACCCAATCACCTTCTACAAGTTGCTTCCCTTTATCCTTGCCAGTCGTCATTCCACTCCATAGCATAATGTTCAACTTTGGATCTTCCTCGCAAGGCTCAACCCTCATGATTTTAAGATTCTACATCAGCTGTAGAGGCTGTGCCCCCTTTTCGTGAATCTTAACCAACAATATAGGGAAATCCTTAGTCACATGGTCAAACTAAGTATAGTATCGGCATGACAGTCACTTCAAATTCGCAGTCTCTCTCGTAGTGTCCTAGTCTTGCACAATTGTAACAAATAGGCTTCCCTCGACCTTTACCAGGCCCTCCTCCACCTAGGCCTTGGCCGTGCCCCTGATACTCACTTCACACTCCCCCAACACCATGGTCTGGAGGTCGTGTTTCTGACTGCACCCAATATGCAGGTGTCATGTCCATCATTAATTCGTAACTATGGAAATTACGCTCATCATGACCTATTGATTGATAGACATTGCAGAATAGTTGTTGTGGTGTCCGTAGTTGATTGATAGTACACCATAGCGCTGGACCTGTACTTGGTCCTTCCACAACCTCCATCCTTAGAGGCATCGGTCCCCCTGCTACAACATAGTTCGCAAAGACTAGACAATGATCCTTGTCATGCCCCTGACCTTTGCATTTTAGGCACAAAACTTCTTCGCGCGCCTCCTGCCGAGATGTTCTATCTTTCTTCAGACTCTACATTTCGAGGCAAAGGTTTTGCAACTGCACCTAAATCTATTGAATCCCCAAATTAGCATCTTGCATTGGTGTATCATGTAGTCTCATCATGATTTCCAAAGCTTCTGCCTCGGTCCCGATCTTTTGTTGTGATAGCGCAACCCTTAGGTGGGGCAAGAGCAAGGCCATGAACCATTCGTGGTGCTACCCATTAGTTAGGTTCATGTTGGCCTCTTGGATCATACACTTTAATATTTGATCCACATCCCAAGGCATCTCCCCAGGCTTCATCATGATCTCCTTGAATCCCACAATTGATTGTGCTTGAGACTTAGGTCTACTAAATTCCCTATTCAACACAGTATGGATATCTGCCAACGTGGACGTTGGGTTGTTAGGACTGTACTTAATGTACCACATTAGCGCGTGGTCTCTCAAAGCACTAACTAGCATTGCTTTCTTCATTTGATTGTCTGTGATACCCTGAGCTTCCCATACAGCCTTAGTGACAAACCAAAACTAGTTTGGATCTTCATTTCCTACACTTTTGTATACAGGTAGCTTTACGGAGTTTGCCATATTGAACAGTGGTGGAGGTGGCGGTGGTTTGAGTGATGGGGTAAGTGGTGGAGGTGAGGATGGAGGTGGTGTGTATGGATGGGATGAGGATTGAGGTGGTGTAGGTATTCGTGGGAACCCCTTCCTCCATCCCCGAAAGACCTTCCACTTCGCGTAGCTCCAAACATCAAGGTAACTGCATGACGTGCTTTTCACACAAGAGCATATTAATCCAAGTATTTATTGATATTAAATACTTACCTCATGACCGTTTGAAGAAGCGACACTCTGCTTTGCTGTAGCTGACCAAATTATCAACCACAAACTCTATCATAAACCCTCCTATGATATGTTCGATCCAGTGACAGACAACATGCGCGATCTTATCCTTAGAGGCTTCCAATCTCTACACTAACTTTGGGGTCCAGACAATCAGATTGTCAAGACTTCACCTTCCCTGACTGTCTACCAAATTCACCATCCACTCATATAATTCAACCAGGAAAGAACAGAAGAAGATTTCGTGAATCTTTGCATATAGATGTCTTTCCAACCACTGTTCCTTTGTTAATCGTAAACTCCTTTTTTCTTGTGTCGCGAATTTGTGGATCTTCTAATCCAACCAATCTTCAATCTCCTTCTTAGTTGGATTCCAATGATGCAACATCACACGTATCATTATGCAAATCCCAGTGCCGGCAATGGAACCATTTGTTGGCCTGATGGGCTCTAACCCAGGTTCAACATTAGTCAGCCAAGAAAATCCCTACACTACTAGACCTTTCAGCATCAATATATAGAGTGCGGACTGAAGTCTCACCCGAAGCAGTATGGGGGGATGCAGGAACCAAGTTTCTGCACCCTGAGATGGTTGTGATGTTAGTTTTATACCTTAAACCCTTCCTTTGTGCAGATTGATAAGACTTTAGGGCTTATCAATGTACTTTATCTTCTATCTCTTAGAACCCCTGCGAAGGTATACGATCGTCCTTCACGCAACCCTAACCAGTGGCTTAGGGACTTACGTGCCTTCGTTACTGTGTAATTTTATAATTTCCTGAATTATCTTAAGTGTTCGCCAAATTTACCATGCAGTTAAGATTATCTTCACGTAAAGATATATCCTTATTTACGTTCATATAATAGATAGAAACATATAAATTCTCGTGTCAAATTAGCATTATAACGTAAACCCAAAACTTAACATAACATAATCATATGCGGTCCACAGAGGAAAAATACACACTAATTCCAGAATACTTTTCTTTATTGATGATTCAGATTTTCAATACAGGCTCTATGTTCCTTGCGCACATAGTTGGAGGGGTCTGCGCACTCAATTGCAGACTTCTACCCTAGGCCTCTGCACACTTAGCCGCAGAGCCTCTTCCTACACTAAGACTCTCGTTCTTAGCTCTTCACAGACTCATCTAGCACTTACAATTTTTTGAACTCACTCCTTTAGACTACTCTAAGACTTCCTTTTTATACAATCCCATTGTCCATGGACCAAGGGCAGATCTCATCAAGCCGACACAACCTATCTAGAATAAGGGTGGAAAACCATTTTTGACTCTTGATATCCTCACACTTTGCGACCACAAAATGCGGAGAATTTACATTTCTTTATACAAACTTTATGCCTTCTGCCCCAAAACTTGGGTTTTTAACCACAAAATTGACCCCTAGGGGACCCATTCCCAATAATCCTTTACCTTGAAGGTGCACAGTTTGATGTGCCAATTGTTGGGAATAGGTCCCCTGGGGGTCAATGTTGGGGTTATGAACCCAAGTTTTGGGGCAGAAGGCCTGAAATTTTGTATAAAGAATGTAAAGTCTCTGCATTTTGTGGTCACAGAGCACGAAGATATCTAAAGTCAAATAGGGATTTTCGCCCTTAGTTTAGATAGGTTGTGTCAGTTTTGGAGATCCACCCTTGGTCTGCGGACCATAGGATTGTATAAAAAGGAGAGTCTTAGAGAGTCTAAGGTAGTTCAATAGTCATGAGTCATTGATGTAATATGTTTTTGAGAGCTAAAAGTGAGAGTTTTAGCAGGGAAGGAGGCTCTACAGCTGAGTGTGCAGAGGCCTAGGGTAGAAGTCCACAACTGAGTGTGCGGACCCCTGCAATTGTGTGCATAGGGCAGTTAGAGTATGTATTGGAATTTTGAATCATCAATAAAGAGAAGTGCTCTAAACTTACTATGTACTTTCCATTTGTGTAAGCGTTATTTTACTTCTGTTATAAATGTTAAGATTATGTTATGCTGACTGTTGGGTTTAATATATAATGTTAAGTTGATGCGTGAAAATATATGTTTCCATATGTTACATGAACGCAAGTCATAATATATTTTTACGCGAGGATAATCTTAATTGCATGGTAAAGTTGGATAATACTTAAGATAATTTTGGGGACAAGACAGTAACCTAGTTAGAGAGGTATGTAAGTGCCTGAATCATCATCTAGGGTTGTGCAAAGGACAATTAGATACCTTCACGGAGGTTCTGAAGGATGGAAGAAGAATTACATCGATAAACCCTAAAGGTTTGTAGATCTGCACAAAGACAGGGGTTAAGGTGTAAGACCGACATCACGACTATCTCAGGGTGCGGAAACTTGGTTCCTGCATCCTCCCATACTACTTCGGGTGAGAATTCAGTTTGCGATCCGCATATTGATGCCAAAAGGTCTAGTAGTGTAGGGATTTGCTTGGCTGCTTAAAAACTGAACTTGGGTCAGGGCCCATCATGCCAACAAATCGTTCCATTGTTGGGACCGAGATCTACATAACGAGATGCATGATGTAATATCATTGGAATCCAACGAAGAAAGAGATCAAAAACTGGTTGGATAGAAAGATCTACGCATTCGTGGCGCAATAAAACATGAATCTGCGATTGATGAAAGAACAATGGTTGGACACATATCTGTACAAAGAAATACACGAAATCTTCTTATGTTCCTTCCCAGTTGAGTTATACTAGTCGATCACGAAGTTGGCAGACGACCAAGGAAGGTGGAGGCTTGACAATCCAATTATTTGGACACTGGAGTTAGTAAGAAGACTAGAAGCCTATAAAGATAAGATTGCGCGCATTGTTGACCATTGGATTGACTGCATTATAGGAGGAATTGTGATAGAGTTCGCGGTTGAGACTTCTATCAGTTACAACAAAGTAGAGTGCTGCTTCTTTAAAGGACGGTGAGGTAAGTATTTGAAGTCACTAAATACTTGGATTAAGATGCTCTTGTGTGAAAAGAGGGTCATGTAGTTACCTTGATGTTTGGAGCTATGCGAAGCAGAAAGTCTTTCAGGGATAGAGGAAGAAAAGGTCCTGAGTATAGCCCACTTGTTTAATTGAGGCTTCTGTGATCCATATCAAGTTTATGAGAATTTGTCGGTGCGTTTCGAACCAACCAGTGTGGTTCATTGTCAGGACAACTTGAAGAGTCAAATCATGGATACATATTAAATAGGGAGAGCAGATCTTCCAACGACTAGGTTTGACTGAAGAAACAACCATATTATCGAGCCTCCTTTGAGTGACGATGAAGGAGCAATGTAGTCTTCTCCACTGAGCGTTGTTTAGCTGATAAGGCAAGGGTTCTAGTGAATACCTAAACCACATCCATCATCATCCCATGCATCCACACCACCTCCATCCTCACCCCCACCTCTCACTCCATCCCCCACACCACCCCCACCTCCACTGCTGTTCAACATGGCAAACTTCATAAAGCTTCTTGTATTCAAGGGCGTAGGAAATGAAGATCCAAACCGGTTTTGATTCATCACGAAGGCTCTATGGGAAGCTTGGGGTAACATGGATGAACATATGAAGAAAGCCATGTTGGTTAGTGCTTTGAAGGACCACACACTAAGGTGGTAAATTAAGTACAATACTAATAACCCAACTTCCACGTTGGCAGATCTCCAAGCTATGCTGAATAGAGAATTAAGTAGACCTAAGTCTCAAGCACAGTTGACTGTGGGATTAAAGGAGATCATGATGAAGCTAGGGGAGACACCCTGGGATTTGGATCAAAGATTGAAGTGTACAATCCATGAAGCCAACATGAACCTAAATGATGGGAAGCACGGCGAATGGTTCATGGCCTCGCTCTTGCCCCACCTAAGGGTTCCACTCTCACAACATAAGATTGGGACCCAGGAAAAAGCTCTAGAAATTGTGATGAGACTGCATGAGACACCAATGTAGGATGCTAATTTGGGGGTTCAGTAGATTCATGCGCAGTTGCAAAACCTTTGTCTTGAAATGAAAAGTCTGAAGAAGGACAGAATAGCTCGGCCAAAGGTGCACGAAGAAGTTTGGTGCCTAAAATGAAAAGGTCAGGGGCATGACAAGGATCACTGCCCAGTCTTTGCGAACTGTGTTGTAGCATGGGGACCAATGCCTCTACGGCCAGAGGTTGTGAGAGGGCCAAGTAAAGGACCCACGCTATGGTGCGTTATATGCCAGATGGGTGGGAAACATGTGACCGATAATTGCCATTTGCTGCAGAAATTCGTACAGACACCACAAAAACTCTTTTGAAATTTCTATCAATCAGTAGGTCATGATGAGTGAAATTGTTATAGTTACAAGTTAATGATGGATAGGACACTTCCATAGAGGGTGCAGGCAAAAATATGGCCTTTGGACCAAGGCGTTGGGAGAACACGAGGTGAGTATCAGGGGTGCAACTGAGGCTGAGGTGGAGGAGGGCTAGGTAGAGGTCGAGGACAACGAATTTGCTACAATTGTGGAGGCCCAAGACACTACACCAGGGACTGCCCAAATCCGACATGACTGTCATGCCTCTACTATACATAGTTTAACCATGTGAATAAGGATTGCCAAAAATTGTTGGCTAAGATTCACGAAAAGGGGGTGTAGCTTCCACAACCAACACAAAACCTCTAGATGATGAGGGTTAAGCCTCGCGAGCAAGACCCTAAGGTAAACATTATGCTATGAAGAGGAAATACAACTGGGGAGGATAAAGGAAAGTAACCTACAGAAGAAAAATGGGTCTACAAAGCACCAGAAAAGGAGACTGGGTTTGATTTGGAGTGCGCAAAAGAAACATTTATGGAAGCAAAGAAAAGCTTCACTGAGGCCTCTACCTCAAGAAGTCAGGAGAAACCAGTTGAAGAAATGGACCCATCCATGATTACCACATTCTTGGAGACCTGCATGAAACTGCTCCACGATAGTAAGGCTGTGAAGGGCCTACAGGAACTGATCAATCGGTGTGTTGGCAAGGATGGCGCTACTGGTGAACCACACATAGTCAAAAAGCTTGGCAAGCATAAGGCAAGGACTGGGCATGAGATGAGACTCATCGCGCAGATAGGGGAATACGAAATGGACCAAGTTATCTTGGATCTAGGGTCTGACGCAAATGTTTTGCCAAAGCAAACATGGGAAAGAATGGGGAGACCTATGCTCCAGTGGTCTTCGATCCAGTTAAGGATGACGAATCAACATAAATTATCCCGATGGTGAGGTTGCAAGGGGTAATAGTTTACATCGAAGGTGCGAGCGCATTGATGAATTTTGAGGTAATAGAGATTGTGGATGACAACAATCCCTACCCTGCGCTCCTCGAAATGAATTGGGGCATTGACATGAATGGGGTAATCAACCTGAAGAAGTAGAAGATGATATTTGAAAAGAAGTCACTTCGTTTAGTGGTGTTGCTGGATCCTGCAGAAGGACCGCACTATACAGAACCAGTTCGTGGTTATGAAAGTGATGATGATTTGGACCAGATTTACAAGATAATGGTGCTAGACTAGGATTGGACAGATGTATTTCATGGGACCACGAGAGCTCCTGCACATCATATTTAGACGAAGAATTAGAGCACTCGCAAAACTGGCTACATGAAGTATCTACGCTGCATTCTAATATGATGACCAAGTAATTGCGCTGCATGTCATCAGAAGTAAGGAGTCTACTGCACTGTGATGGGATAACTAATGTTGATCACTTTTTGGATGCATTCGAGAGAGAAGTGTCAGAGAAGCATCGCTTCCTATCCTTGGAATGGGTATTGTGCACTACGCGTGCAAGATGATTGGGTACATGCAAGGATAATTTGAATGATTGACGTGACTATAGGAGGATGACGAGAATAACTTTTGGACAACCAAAAGTTAGTATGAAAAATAGGTATGATGGAAGGGACAATCCACATGATCACCTGGCCAAATGGACCAAGGCCTATGGAGTGGATCCCTATCCAGAATGGGTGCATCTGTTTTTCATTCCCTGGATGTCATACCAATGAATTGGTACTTGGAAACAGAGCTCCACCATGGCACTAAAAAATGGGGCATCTTGCACCAGGGGTTTATAATGACGTTCAGCTATGAGGATGGGTTTTACTATATTGACACAGTGCTACAAGAGGTTAGAGCAATGATCTTTAGGACACCGCAAGATCCTCTGGACTTGATTCAACCTCTTTGGACTACCCAACTGAACCAGGCACTGGAATGCTATAACGTGACCATTGAAGAAGAAGACGAGGATCCGAGAAAGATTAATATTCTAGAAACTAAGGGTCACCATGAGGTTGAAGGTCCGCAGATAGAGGATCAAGACATAATCGCACCACTGAAAACTAGACAGGTCAAAATTGGCACAGAGGTGGAGCCAAAATTTGCAAAGATTAGGGACTATTGGGACGATGTGACGGTAGACAAGGTCGCTGAGCTCCTCTGCGAATATCAGGATTTGTTCCCCATAAAATTTTCTAATTTGAAGGGAATCATAGGAGAGGGTGTCACAAAGATCACCCTGAAACTAGATTTGAAACCTGTAACATAAAGACCTTATGACTTAATCTGAAGTATAAGGAAAGGGTCCACGATGAGTTAGATAAGATGCTTGCGGAAAGAATTATTAAACCAGTAGAAGAATCTGAATGGGTAAGCCTGATAGTGGCTTAGGAGAAGAAATAGAAAGAAGAAATAAGGATATGCGTGCATCTCGGGAAGTTGAATCATGCTTGCGTGCATGATCCTTTCTCGACCCCATTCATTGACGAGGTCCTGGATAATGTAGGTGGTCAAGAAGCATACTCTTTCACTGATGGGTTCTCTAGGTACCATAAGATCAAAATCGTGCTTGAGGATAGAAGCAAGATGACCTTCGTGACTGAATGGGGATTTTTTTAGTGTACCGTAATGCCTTTTGGGTTGAACAATGCGGTAGCAATTTTTTTTTCACGTAGTCATTGCAGAATTCAAGGAATTCATTCATAAATTTATAGAGGTATACTTCGATGGTTGGACAGTGTTTGGGTTGGTCAAGTGCCATGTGGAAAGTCTGCACTTGATGCTGGATACCTTTCAGAGATACTAGATCATGCTCAATCTGAAGAAGTGTGTGTTTTGTGTCCCTTTTGGGATCCCGCTGGGTCATGTGGTATGTAGACAAGGATTGATGGTAGACCCCATGAAGATCGTGGTGATAATCAACTTGAAGGCGTTGAGGAATGTGAAAATGCTACACGCAAATCTAGGGAATACCAGATACTATAAGCAGTTCATAAAGAGCTATGCCTAGATCACTGCGCCTATGGAGAAATTATTGAAAAAGGATGCAACGTTATGTTGGAATTATGAATTCCAGAAGAGCTTGGATGTGCTGAATGAGAGAATGGTCACCGCGTCGATCCTAGTATTCTCGGAATGGAAGAAGGAATTTCATGTGCACGCCGACGCATCATGTATTGCACTGGGAGAAGTACTAATACAGGTTGGCGAGGGAGAATTGGACCATCCTATAAAATTTGCAAGCAAGAAACTGTCCAAGGCTGAGAAGAACTACTCCACCACGGAGCGCGAAGGACTAGCCATGGTGTACGAGCTCCAAAGTTTTAGGCACTATTTTCTAGGTGGAAATTTTAAGATGTATATTGATCATTCTGCGTTGAAATACCTGGTCAATAAGCCTGTGTTGGGGGGGAAGATCTACAGATGGTTGTTGTTGTTCCAGGAGTATGACTTTGAAGTTATTGTGAAGCCAGGATGACTGAACATGGGACTTGATCATCTGTTATGCATTGAAATGAGAGAGGAACCTACTAATTTGGAGGAGGGGCTACCTAATGCGCAACTCTTTGAAGTGTGCATCACAGACAATAACTTTGAAGATATCATACATTTCCTGATGATGAGAGCTGCTCCAGAAGGGTATACAAGCTAGTAGAAGAAGGATTTGGTAGTGTGTGTGATAAAATTTTCTATCATTGTGGGGAACTTGTACAAAATGGGGTTAGAGGAAATATTGCGACGTTATGTACTTGACTTTGAATGAAGCAGAATTTTTGCAGAGGCTCATGGAGGAGCTGCAGGAGGACATTATGCAGGGAAAGAAGTAGCGCAGAAGGTTCTACATGTTGGGATGTGGTGGCCAACCCTACATAAGGATTCGAAAGTGTTAGATACCTATACCAATAGGTTTCATATTTCATGATTGGCAAAGAAAGTCCCAAATATGCTCTGCTTTGGTGATGCAAAGATCCCATATTTTCAAGAGGAGGTAATATGTGTACATAGCTTGATGTTGACTCAATTTTGGATGGGTGATCCAACAGCTTAATCGGGATCATGCCATGTTTCAATTTCTTGTTGTAGAATAGAGAAAGAAGTCTGTCCAAACTGTTCAATCTTGGCAGACCAGTAGTTAGGTAGAGAAATAAGGTTCCCAACAGCTTAATCTGGGACCTTGGAAGCAATAAGGGTAATTCTAGATAGAAAATCAAAAGAAAAAGCCAAAAGAAAAGAAAAGGCACATGAGGGTCTGCAAGTCTAAGTGTACCCTCCATGAAGAGACAAAAAATGCTAGGCAAAGTTAATGGGTAGGTAGAGGGGGTTGCAGAAATGTCATTCCTTTCAATTGAATTTTGCTGGTTTAAAATAAAGGAAACATCAGTGGATAGAGAAGTTCCTCTTCTCCATCATCTTGCAGCAATACAAAGGAGCATGTCTAACTTCCTGTTTTCCCCCCCTCACATTCATTGCTAACATCCCATTACCAGTTATGTTCATGAAAGAAAATCAAGGTCTTGTGGTGGTTCTTGTCTCTTTAAAAGCCACATTTCTTGTGTAAAACTCTTTTCATTTTGATCTACTCCCTAAACTAAGTTGATTCCACATAAAACTTAGTGTTTCCACTCCTCATCCACCCCTTCCACTCATATTAACCCCTAACTTCTATTATTTAACTCCCAATACCCCCTATTCCCCTTATTACTATGTAAATTGTACAAAAAACCCCAAAATACCTATGTATCCCCTTCCTCGAGCATTATAGCTCTAAGTTTGGTTTTAAACGGTTTAAGCGCTAAAACATTAGAGCGCGACCCAAAGAGCGCTGATATATTAATCTTGGGATTAATCCAAGATCCGCTTGGATTAATAACCCTAATCCAGGCTTTGTTAATAAACCCGCGCATAACCCATTTTTCCCGCAACACAGTTAAAAAACCCACCTTTCCAATGTCTTGCCGGGCGCGAATTTCACAAATAATAATATTTTATTGGTCCCACCTGACCGTATCGTCCGGCCACCTCTGCCTCCCGCCAGCCGTCGGATCTGGGCTTTCCCATCTGACGACCCTTATCAATTTTGGAGTGGCCCCAATGTACTACTGTTAGCTTCCGAAATTTGTCAGAGGGTGACGTCAGGCCTCTGCCACGCGTCACCCCCAAATTGTATCGGGCCGCCCTCTGACAATCTCGCTTCCGTATAAAGAGCGGTGCGATATCATACCGCTTACCACTTCCGGTTTTCCGCTGACCGGTCATGCCAGCGTCACGCCACCTCACCACCGCGTCAGCACCCCCGCCCGCCATCGCTCTGACATGTCCTCCACCTATGCAGTCCCCGTGGACCACTCACAGGCCGCCACGTCAGCCAATGACGTCATGCTGACGTCACCCGACCTTGACCCCACCTGATGACGTCATGCTGACGTCATCCAAAAAAGCGCCAATAACCCGAAAAGTCCATATTTTAGCCAAATTTCGTGTTTTTTGTCACTTTTGCTAAATAGACTGTTGCTCACCTCTGCATGCAAATTACGACCGTTCGTCGCCAACCTGCAGAAATCAACCCGAGGACCGTTGGCACCTTCAAACCCACCTGCATTTGTGACCATTTTCCGGCATTACACCAGGTATTTATCCGAATCATTCCCTTCCCGCTTGGTTGTGTCCATAATTGTCCGAAACTAAGTTAAAAAGAGTAAGGAAGCCTACATTTACCAGCAAATCCCCGGTAGCCAGCCTTCATTTCCAAGGGTTGAGTCGAAATTCACCTGCAGAGCCTCGTTTAGCCAAATTTTCACAAAATCTACAGTCAGTCCGCGCATTCGTGGACTTAAAACCTGAGCTGCACTAATTCACCGCGAAAACAGTGCTACTGGTCCCTGCATTCGCTCAATTAACTCTCATTGGAGCATTCGAACTATTCTTACCACAGTTTACTCCATTTTCCTTGGCAATTTGCCTCACTGCTGCAAAAATACCCCTCTGTATTGTTCTGCCCACTGTAACCAGTTCTAATACAAATCATAGTACTACTTAACCATGGATGCACCAGTGGCCCTGAATATTGCTCCATTGAATGTCCCTCAGAGAGAGTTGGATTGGAAAGCATTAGCAGATCTAGATTATCAAATATAAGAGGAAATGCTAATGCATAGCAAGTACCACATTCACTTGCTAAATGAATTGAAGATTAAGCATGAGAGTGGAATGGATGTATTGGGCATTTGGGACTCTTTCCTCCCTATCTTCAAGCTCCCTCAGTTCAACCAGTTTCCTGACCTAATCCACCGATGTGCTGATTGCTATGACCCCACTCAGAGGGCTGTGCTTGACCCTTCAGCCTCAGTTGTTTTTTATGTCACGCCTGAAGCCATCAGAGAGATGCTACACTTCAATACTGATAAGAAATTAGTTCCTTTATCACTGATAGATCTGATAAAGCAAGGAGCTAAGCTGACAGATGCTCAGGTCACCAAGATGAATCAATTGTACATTGACTCTGACACCGTGCAGTACCCTCCCATTTCTCATGTATACCTCAACCAATTGGACAGAGACCTTGTGGACATGATTAGTCCCATATTGGGCTATAATTCAATAGAATATGTTGATGAAATTGTGCTGGTGATGATGCTCATGTTTTCCCCTGGAAAGTCCCCAATCTGTTATGACTATGCCACTTACATATCCAATAAAATACATGAGCAATTGATGAAATTGGCAAGAGAAAGGGTGTTCAGATACACCTCCTATATCTACCACTTAATCTTATATTATCAACATGAGAAATTTCCTTTTGTTGTGAAAAGAGTGGATGCACAAGGCAATCCAAGGTCAGTGGTTTATTGGTCCTCTGCCTTCCACTGCAGATCTTGTTCCCCATACACTTATTGTGAGTTTATAGACCTCTTCATCCACCCAGCCATGTCTCTCCTTCTGAGCTCACCTCCTCCGAGACTAACTGATGAGATGCAGAGGATTCTTCAGTTGTCTAAGGTATACAGCATTGGGGATTGGTACTATTACCAAAACCACACAGTTATCAGAATATATGGGTGTGAGTTGCCTCCATACAGATTACCCAAATATGTGCCAATGAGATTGTTTGCCCTCGAGTACTTCAGGCAATTTGGGAATGCTGATGTACTCCATTTTTCAGGCAAGGGCAAGAGAGCACAGCTCAAAGTCAGAAACCAATTAGGCCACTTCATTTACAATAAAAGGGAGGAAGGTTGGCAAGAGGCAGATAGAATGCTAGAAGCCCTTGGCTTACAGACCAGCTTCCTTTGGAAACCATACGACCCCAATCATTTCATAAGTTTAAGAAGGGTCAGATATAGGCTGGCCAGTTATGACCACTTAAGGTTGCCTCACATAGAAAAATATGCAAATCAACTAAAGTGGAGGGAAGGCACCTTAGAGGAGGCTGCCACACAAGAAGAACTAGGTCAAAGAGCAGTAAAAAATCTCCAAAAGTTGGCTGACTTAGAGCTTTGTTCACAGGTATTTTCTCTTCTAGGCACTCAAGTGGGAGCAGCTGCCTCATCTTCTACAGCACATCAGCAAGTAGCCAAAGCTACTGATCAGGCTTCCAGCAAAGGCAAAGAGAAAGAGATGGAGCCAGAACAGCCACCTCATGAAGAAATACAGCAGTAAGAACAAATAGCTGAAGCCCCAATATCCACTGAGCAACAGGCTAAGGAGAATGTGCCTCCTAGGCAAGAAAAGACAGTGGAGGCCTCAGTGCTACAAACTCCACAAAAAGAAGAAAAGGGAAAAAAGAGGGATAGAGAGCAGGAGACTCCCCTCACCACCTCCACAACTCACGGGGAGAAAAGGCACAGAATGAATCCCCTCTCTGAGGAAGAAATGCCTATTGGGCAATCTTTGGGCATGGGCCCACCGAGTATGGAGGCATCTGCAAGTTCCTTTCAGCAGGAACAAGAGAGGACAGTTGGAGGAGAAGTCAGCTCCTCAAGCCACCAAAGGGGAGCTGAAACAGGCATCAAACAACAATTTATTGATATCAAAAAGAGGAATGAGCCCCTCAAGGTGCAGCTCTACAACCACTTATTAAAGATGGCTCCTACAAACCAGCAAAGACTGATGTCTGCCTATGATGTACATGAGGGAAAAATGGTAATGAGTCATTTCATGCCAACCATGTTGCAGCCACAGTCAACTACAGACTACATAAGGAACAACCTTGAGGTCCTTGCAAAAGACATCCACCCCATGGATCAGATTGAATTGCACAAGCAAACGGGTGAGATGGTATATGCCACCCTTGCAGACAAAACATTGGTGAATTATAGGCTGGAAAATAGCCTAAACAACACAGCTACCCAACTTGAGTTGGAGAAAGCATCCTCCCAGGCAAAGGACAACCGAATCAAAGCATTGGAGGATATCATTATAGAGCTTGGGCATGATCCCAAGGACACCAAAGCTATACAAGCGCTGTTGAAATTAAGAAATGCAGATATGGCAGTGTTAAGAAAAATGGTTAAGATCCCAGCAACTCTTCATCCTCAAACAGGAGAGGTTGCCCAGCTAAGGCATGACCAAGATGCAGCAGCTATGCTGGTATCATTATACAAACAGCTGATCCAGACACAGGAGAAATTGGGAGAGTCAGAGGCTGCACTGCAGGCAGCCCTGCAACAGAAGGAAGGAGGCCAAACATCTCAGCCCCCTCCACAAATAATCAACCTTAAGGAAACTCCTCAGACTACTGCTCCTCCTATAGAACAGACAGCTCAAACCACGCCATCTACATCAGCACCAACACCAACAACAGAGTAGGCTCCAAGCCTTGACATGCAGAAGCTAAAGAATGAAATTCAGGCCTTAGAAGCCCAAATGGCAGAATTAAATGAAGCCAGGGACAATTTGGCTAAGCTCAATGAAAAATATGACAAGTCAAAACAAAGCATAGCTGAAAAGGGAAGAGAAGTGAAGGCTCTCAAAGAGAAGATAAAGGAGCTGGAGAAAGAGCTCACCCTTGACAAAGTGGTGGCTCAGCTCAAGACAGTCTTATGGGCCAACATTGGTCAATCGATCACAGACCAGTGGCAGTATATTGAGACCATTCATGAGCAAACAAAACTCATAGCCAAAGCACACAAGGAAGTCCAAAGATCAAGGGCATCTCTAGGCAATATGCCTGAGATAGCCAACAGAATGATCAATGTGCTCAATAACTGCACAGGTCCTCAGCTGGCAGCAATGGGAATCTCCAATAGAACTGAAACCATCCAGCTGATAAAGAGGGTCCTCACATTGAAAAGCCTGGTACAAACATTAGACAGAAGAAGCCAGGACATGCAAACAGAAGTCAACAGGTTCATGGACAAGTTTGCAACATTACAGGGCAGAGGTCTTCCTGGCTTGCTGAACAGTGCAGGGAGACTACTATCACATGAGAACTATGCAAAAAGGGTGAACACATTTGCCACTAATCAGATCACTCAAGGATCAAGTACCTCAGAGGTAACAGGGCCAACAACTGGGCAAAGTCTCTACGACAGAGTAGAGAAATTATTTTTCATTATGAATGAGATTAGACATTTATTTGAAGTGCCTCCAAACTTCTACAAATACACAGAGGCAGATGAAACCTTAGATGCAATTTTGAGGCATCAATTGCCTACACAGGAGTGGTGGACCAAAATGATACAGTTGTTACTGTAAACAAAAGGCTTTCATCAAGTTTTTCCATCAAAAACAGAAGTCATCATGTTCAGAAAGGGTGATGCATATACTATGACTGGAGAAGAGTGGTCTGAGCCAACTCAGCAGAAAGATTCGGCCACTAAAGCAACACTGACAGCTACAGATAACAGGGCTGAGAAAGCTACAGCGGGACAAAGCATAAAGACACATCATTCAGCATTTATTCAGAACGCTCAACCGACTCAGTGGCCTCCAAAGGTCAAAAAGACTTCTGACAACATTAAAGAGCATTCATTTTGTATTAAGAGCAGCTATAACTTCCTTATCTACTATTCTGTAAAGTTGGTAAACATATTTATTTCTCAAGTGACTCAGCGGTTCAGATATTTTGTGTAACCGATTGTATATATTCCCCCTCGCATAAGCTTGCAGGGGTTGTTGATTTTCTCTTCTAGAGATCTTATGCTGTAAATTTTCAGAGGATTAATACAAAGGCTGATGGAATTTCTGAATTTCTGTGTTGTCTAAGGCGTTGTAGTGTGTTTGCTGATTGCTACAGGATTCCTGTGTATTTCATGGCTCAATAAGTTTCCTTTAAACTCTTCGTTATGTGTTTTTATTACTTTTTTCATTACCCAATCATTGCTATGTTTCACAGTTAATGGCAGAGAAAAAGAATAGTTCTAGGATTTATTCATAGAATACCCTGAACTCAATCTACGCTGTTATAAATGTTTTCTTCAGTTATAGTTACAAAGGTGTAATTCTTAATTGCTGCATCTTCAAACTATATCTTTCACAAGGGCTATTTTTCAGGAATTCAAATCTGCTCCTGTGCAATAGACCTCTTTCTCACACCCCAGCTTAGTGGAAAATTCTTAATTGCTTTTCACTGGTTAAACATACTTCACCATCACAATTTTAAGTTTGTTTCATGAAATAGTTAAATGGCCCTGCAGTTTCAACATCCTCACTCAATATTTCAAACAACCTATAGCCGCAGACTCCATTGCCCAATGAAATGATACTATCTGAAGATTTCCACCCTAGATACTGAAAGACATCATTCAACCAAAACCTTGAACAAAACTGGACCTCACAACTAGCCTAAAATCTTCACAAACAGAGCTAAAACTTAAAGAGAGAGCCCTCTCTGATTATAGGTAGGCTAGGACCTATAATCCAAAGCTTGGTTAGTGGTTACCCCGGCCGTATTCCTTGGGAGTCAAAGGGAACAACCTGGGTGTTAACATAAATGGCGACTCCGCTGGGGACCTGGATGAACTTTGCAACCTCCTATCTGACTCTTAATGCTGTAGATAAAGCCTGAGTGACAGCCAGATAGCCTTAGAAACTGCTTCTGCTTTGCATTTGCAGGAGTATATAAAAGCTGCCTCAGTCAATCTTTATTCAGTATTAATTCTCATATAGTTGTGCTATAGCTGACCAGTCCTTATCAAAAGATCACTACTTCCTTAGAAATTCTCAGAAAGAAAGTTATAGAAGCTGGCTCCTAAGAAGAAAACTCGTCACGCAAGATCAAAACCAGATCCTGATCCAGCACCTGAGTTTCAAAATCCAAACTTGATTGCAAGAAACCTCAAGAGACACAAATCAGAAGGCACTTTATCAGATTCAAGTTCGGAAGCAGGTCTCCAAACTGACATTCCAACCCCTGCTAAAGCTTCTCTACATCCTCATACAACTGGCCCACAATCTCCTAGTTCTTCATCCACTTCACAAGGTATCCTTTCAACCACTCCATCAAATACACACACCCTTTCCATCCCATTCCCTCCACTAGTCCCATTCATCCCTGTTATCCCTGTTGTCCCACCAAACATGGCTAATAGATATGCACCACTGCAGTTACCGGCCAATCCAGCTCCTCTGCCTCAAGAGTACCAAAGCAAGATCTCATACTTTGATGGTACTGGCTCATATCCAGCCCTTCAACATACTAAGAAAATGCAGAACTACTTTGAAAACTACGAAATAGATGATGATGGGGTTAGGATGAAAATTTTTGTGCAAAGTTTAACAGGGGATGTAAGAACATGGTTTAGGTCACTTGCACCAAATTCAATAGCTGACCCTGAAGCCCTCTATCAAACATTTATCAACAGATGGGAGAAGAAGAAGGACCCACTCCATATATTGTCTGAATACAATACTATCAAAAGAGGTCCCCAAGAAACTGTCCTGGACTACTGTGCCCGGTTTAACAATGTCTACAATGCTATTCCCCAAAATCTTAGACCCCCACCGGATCTAGCTTTATATACCTTCCCTGATGGGTTTGATTTAGATATGGCATATCAATTAAGGGAAAGGGCTCCCAGAACTCTAGCTGAAATGCAAGATATAGCAGTAAGTGTGGAAGCCAATCTGATAGCCAAGAGAAATAGGACAAGAACTGAGAGAAAGACCACCTTTAAAGAAGAGCCTTCAGGCTGGGATCAAAAACTGGATGCAATAATCACTGGTATGCAGAGATTAGGTGACAGAGTAGAATCAATTGAGAGGAAGTCATCATGGGAAGCACCACAGAATAACCCTATTAGGAATCCTAATTTCAGAAGAAACCAAAATCCTAATGTTGGTAAAGCTAATTCTGAACCAGAGATCAGACCTCCATTCCAAGAAAACTATACAGAAGCATCCACTTCTAATGAACAAATAGATGACACCCACATTAACCTAATGGGCCTGAATGATGATCAACAAGTTTTCCTAAGTCAAGAAGATCATAAGGATGATGATACTAAACAGTTTCAAACCAAGTCAGGGGAGTCATTTGACTTTAAACAAGGCTATGACACAGTTGTTTATGAAGTTCATAAACAATACAAGCTAAGGAGCAGAACTATAAATGTGACACATCCTGAGAAAACAAAGGACACTCCTCTGCCTAAGAAAACCAGGGTCACAGAGCCAATTGAAAAAACTGATTCCATTACAAAGGAAGTAACAGTTGAAGAAATAACTGAAACATCTTCCCCAAAACAACAAGAAATGGCTACATCACCCTTGCAGCCTAATCCAAGCATTACTTCACAGAAGATGAGTAAGAAGTACAAGCCTCTAGATCAGAGCGAAAACCAAGAAGAAAACTTGAACAACAAAGAAAGGGTTGTCAACCACAACACCAAGGTACAATTTGAAAAACCCTTTGACTTAGAAGCTGGAATAGGAAAATTGAAGATAGCCATTCCTCTTTCAGAGCTAGCCAAGCATGACATTTACAAACAACAAATCAAAAAGTCCCTTCAACTTACCCATAATAAAGATGATGTCAATGTGTTGGATGATACTCCAGAACTACTTTTCGGTCCAGAGGTTGATGGAAAGACAGCAGTTGCAGGGATCTTACCTTTTTATGTCAGCTTGCATGTTCATGACAAAATATTACACAATGCAATGTTTGATTCAGGTGCATCTCATAACTTGATGCCTAAATCAGTGATGGAGAGACTCAACTTAGACATTACAAGACCCTATAAGGACCTATTTTCATTTGACTCCAGCCAAGTTAAGTGTCTAGGATTGATAAAAGATCTATGTGTATCCCTGGTCCAGTATCCAAACAAAACAATCTTAATGGATGTTGTAGTTGCTGATATCCCACCCAAATATGGAATGTTGTTATCAAGATCATGGGGGGCTAAACTCCAAGGTTCCCTGCAATTAGACATGTCATATGCCACTATCTCAGTCTTTGGTCAACCCAAGAGGCTGTATAGAGAGTCACTTATGAAATACATAGTGAGCAGTGAAGAAAAGCCTCAGAATTTCCCCATTTATGCAGTCCATTCAGAAATAGATTCTTTTATTCTGTTCAATGATGATACAAGCCCTGAGAGTGATAATAAATCAGTCACACTTGAACAAAACATGCATGAGAGTAAGCAACCAACTCCCCAAGAGATCCAAATTGAGAAACCAATTGATGAGTCTCTCCTAAAAGATAAACCAGATGAAAAACAAGAACTCCAACTTATAATCCCAAATTATAGAAAGAATGTTGAAAATCCCTTAAAACAGGAGATCTTATGGTTCCTTGAGTTTGATGGATCAGTTAACAAATTAGGGGCAGGAGCGGGGGTTTGGATACATAACAAACAAAACAGTCATGCAGAGGGCCGAGCTTATAGGCTAAAATTCAGGTGCACCAACAATATGGTAGAATATGAAGCCCTCTTACTAGGCCTCAAGCTAGTAAAATCCTTACAAGCCATAAAAGTTTCAATCCTAGGAGACTCAGACCTAATTATCCAACAAGTAAAGGGAAATTTTGTCACTAATGACAAAAGACTGAGATCTTATAGGTCTGCTGCTACTGAAATGCTTAAAACTTTCACTGAATTTCAAATTACCAAAATTCCTAGAACCCATAATCTTCATGCTCATAGTTTGGCTACATTTGCAAGCACTTGTAAATTACCTTTTGAACCCCACCATTGCTTTACAGCTGAGATAAAACACAGACCTTCTGTCCCAAACAATGCCAAGGATTGGCAAGTGTTTGAGGATGATACACAAATAAACAATTTCTTGACCTTGCAGCAAGAATTTTCAGGACTAAACATTGATACTGAGGCTGCAAGAGATTCACAAATACTAGGTGAACAGCACCAAACAAATATCTCACTCAAAACAGCAAATCAAATGCTTCGTCCAACAAACTTTGACCAGGAGAAAATACAAGAACTTGAACAATTACATTCTGAGGAAATAGCTGGTGCTGAAGATGAAGTTATACAATGGAAAGACAATTTTCTTCCAACAGGCCTAGCCCCATTAGAGGACATTTTTGACTCAAATGATGTCCCTAGAAAACCGAAATTGCAGCCCCTTAATGCTGCCATTGAAGAGTGCAACATTGGAACTATTGAAAAACCCAAGATAATTAAGTTGTCTGCATCTTTACCACCTGATCAGAAGCCTAAATACATTGACCTCTTCAAAGAGTTTCAAGATGTCTTTGCATGGAGTTATGAGGATTTAAAATCCTATGACACCTCTGTGATCCAACACACAATCCCTCTCAAGCCTAATCAAAAGCCATTTAAGCAGAAATTAAGGAGAATCAATCCTATGCTTCTCCCTTCAATTGAAAAGGAGGTACAAAAGATGTTTAAAGCTGGCATCATAGCACCAATCAGATTTTCTGATTGGATTTCAAATTTGGTCCCTACAAGAAAGAAAACTGGTGAAATAAGGCTTTGTGTTGATCTAAGGAACTTAAATCAAGTATCCCTAAAAGATAATTACCCCTTACCCAAGATGGATCACATCTTGCAAAGAGTAGTGGGGGCCTCAAGAATTTCTCTACTTGATGGATTCTCAGGTTTCAACCAGATCTTAGTCCATCCTGATGATCAGGACAAAACAACATTCACAACCCCATGGGGAACCTTCAAATATGTCAAAATGCCTTTTGGGTTAAAAAATGCAGGAGCTACCTTTCAAAGAGCAATGGATATTGCTTTTGCCAAGGAGATTCATGACTTCCTTGTCATTTATTTAGATGACCTCACACCTTTCTCAAAATCTGACCAAGAACATTTGAAACATCTAAGGCAAATATTCATAACTTGTAGGAAATATGGAATTTCTTTAAATCCCAAGAAATCCCTGTTTGGTTTGGAAGAAGGCAATTTATTGGGTCATATTATTTCAAAGGATGGCATTAGGATTGACCCAGACAAAATACAGGCCATCTTGCAAATGCCCCACCCAAGAAACATCAAAGAATTACAAGCATTCTTGGGGAAAATCAACTTCCTAAGGAGATTTATCCCAAATTTGGCAGAATTGAGCAGATTACTCAATAACATGCTTAAAAAGGATTCAAAAGTAAAATGGACAGTAGAAGCAAATCAAGCTTTTGAAGGAATAAAATTGGCCCTTACCCAAACTCCAGTCTTAACAAATCCACAATTTGACAAAGAGTTTATCATTTTCTCTTTTGCCTCCCAGCATACTATTGCTGCTGTCTTGTTACAGAAAGATGACCAAGGAAATGAGAGACCTATTGCTTTCTTTAGTAGAGCTCTCAGAGATGCACCCCTGAAATATCAGATCATGGAAAAGCAAGCATATGCTTTGGTCAAAGCTATCAAAGACTTTAGGATTTATATCCTATACTCCCATGTTATAGCTTATGTGCCAAGTCCCATTGTAAAAGACATACTTACTCAAGAGAACTTAGAGGGCAGAAGAGGAAAATGGATTGCCAACATTTTAGAATTTGACATTGAAATAAAACCTACAAAACTGATAAAAGGGCAAGGTTTGGCCAAATTAATGTCTGAAACAAATTTCCAAGCCTTGGACATCAACCAACTGGACAGTGAACCAGAGCTGGCGACTCCAAAGATCAATGTAGCCTTTGAACAATCTCTATGGTATTCTGACATCTGTTATATATTGCAAAACCTGTGTGCTCCCCCAGGATTGTCCAGAACTAAATGTAGGTTCCTAAAAATGAAAGCTTCAAGATTTTATGTCATGGATGGCAATTTGCTTTGGAAAAACCATGAGGGTATATTGTTAAACTGCTTAATTGAGAATGAGACTAACAATGTCATGAAAGAATTCCATGCAGGTGACTGTGGTGGACACCTCTATTGGAAGTCCACTGTGGACAAAATACTGAGGGCTGGTTACTATTGGCCCACTGTGTTCTCTGATGTCAAAAAATTTACCACTTCATGTCATAAATGTCAAGTGTTTGAGGGAAAGAGAAAATTACTGCCACTTCCTTTGAGGCCTATTGCAACAGAGAGACCTTTTCAACAATGGGGCTTGGATTTCATTGGGGAAATTCATCCCTCATCTTCAGGCCAACATAGATGGATCCTCACAGCCACAGACTACTTCACCAAATGGATTGAGGCCATCCCATGTAGACAGGCAAATGATTCAACAATCATTCAGTTTTTGGAAAATAATATATTGTCTAGATTTGGTTGTCCTGATAAGATCATAACAGACAATGCTGCTGCCTTTAGATCCAAGAAGATGGTGAACTTCTGCCACAAATTTCATATCACCTTGGGCCATTCTACTGCATACTATCCCCAAGGAAATGGCCTTGCTGAATCATCAAATAAAAGCCTTGTAAACATCATAAAGAAGGTGTTGGAAGAAAATAAGAAGAATTGGCATAAGAAGCTGGTCAATGCCTTATGGGCAGATAGACTAACAACCAAGAGATCAATTGGGGTCAGCCCATATGAGTTAGTTTATGGATTAGAAGCCAAATTTCCTTCATCACTAGGGATCCCTGTTATGAAACTTCTTCAAGAAAGCCAGGCTGAACCAAATGATGTGCAAAGAAGGGTAAATCAAATTATATGTTTGCAGCAAACTAGAGACCAAGTTTATCACAGAGTTCAAGTTTTACAAGAAAAGTTAAAGAAAGCTTTTGATAGAAGGACTAAGGCTGAAGATTTCAACATTGGTGACAAAGTCCTCAAGTGGGATTCAAGAAGGGAAGATAAAGGAAAACATGGAAAATTTGACTCCCTTTGGAGAGGACCATTTGCTGTTCAAGCAGTGCAAGGAAATAATACTTACTTCCTTAGGAATCTTGATGAAACTGATTTGGATGAAGGTCCTGTGAATGGCAGGATGTTGAAGCACTATTTTTGACTACTATCCATGAGTGTAGCCTAATTCTCCCTTGTACATACTCAAGTGTATATATTACTTTCTGTTAACATGTAAAAGAATGCAGTTTTTCAAGTTTTGTGAATTATCAGCAAAAGGCAAATAAGTTCAGAGATTTACCAAGAGGGGAAGAGCATAATTTTGAGATTTCAAAGAGAAGTACTCCAAGTTTGGTAAGAGGAATCATAGGGACAAGGCATTCTGACCTGCTGTTCTTGGTCTTTCAAATGGAAAAACCATCCCCATGTGGAGCCACTGTTAGATACCTATACCAATAGGTTTCATATTTCATGATTGGCAAAGAAAGTCCCAAATATGCTCTGCTTTGGTGATGCAAAGATCCCATATTTTCAAGAGGAGGTAATATGTGTACATAGCTTGATGTTGACTCAATTTTGGATGGGTGATCCAACAGCTTAATCGGGATCATGCCATGTTTCAATTTCTTGTTGTAGAATAGAGAAAGAAGTCTGTCCAAACTGTTCAATCTTGGCAGACCAGTAGTTAGGTAGAGAAATAAGGTTCCCAACTTCTTAATCTGGGACCTTGGAAGCAATAAGGGTAATTCTAGATAGAAAATCAAAAGAAAAAGCCAAAAGAAAAGAAAAGGCACATGAGGGTCTGCAAGTCTAAGTGCACCCTCCATGAAGAGACAAAAAATGCTAGGCAAAGTTAATGGGTAGGTAGAGGGGGTTGCAGAAATGTCATTCCTTTCAATTGAATTTTGCTGGTTTAAAATAAAGGAAACATCAGTGGATAGAGAAGTTCCTCTTCTCCATCATCTTGCAGAAATACAAAGGAGCATGTCTAACTTCCTGTTTCCCCCCCTCACATTCATTGCTAACATCCCATTACCAGTTATGTTCATGAAAGAAAATCAAGGTCTTGTGGTGGTTTTTGTCTCTTTAAAAGCCACATTTCTTGTGTAAAACTCTTTTCATTTTGATCTACTCCCTAAACTAAGTTGATTCCACATAAACATTAGTGTTTCCACTCCTCATCCACCCCTTCCACTCATATTAACCCCTAACTTCTATTATTTAACTCCCAATACCCCCTATTCCCCTTATTACTATGTAAATTGTACAAAAAACCCCAAAATACCTATGTATCCCCTTCCGTGAGCATTATAGCTCTAAGTTTGGTTTTAAATGGTTTAAGTGCTAAAACATTAGAGCGTGACCCAAAGAGCGCTGATATATTAATCTTGGGATTAATCCAAGATCTGCTTGGATTAATAACCCTAATCCAGGCTTTGTTAATAAACCCGCGCATAACCCATTTTTCCCGTAACACAGTTAAAAAACCCACTTTTCCAATGTTTTGCCGGGCGCGAATTTCACAAATAATAATATTTTATTGGTCCCGCCTGACCGTATCGTCCGGCCACCTCTGCCTCCCGCCAGCCGTCGGATCTGGGCTTTCCCATCTGACGGCCCTTATCAATTTCGGAGTGGCCCCGATGTACTGCTGTTAGCTTCCGAAATTTGTCAGAGGGTGACGTCAGGCCTCTGCCACGCGTCACCCCCAAATTGTATCGGGCCACCCTCTGACAATCCCGCTTCCGTATAAAGAGCGGTGCGATATCATACCGCTTACCACTTCCAGTTTTCCGCTGACCGGTCATGCCAGCGTCACGCCACCTCACCACCGCGTCAGCACCCCCGCCCGCCATCGCTCTGACATGTCCTCCACCTATGCAGTCCCCGTGGACCACTCACAGGCCGCCACGTCAGCCAATGACGTCATGCTGACGTCACCCGACCTTGACCCCACCTGATGACGTCATGCTGATGTCATCCAAAAAAGCGCCAATAACCCGAAAAGTCCATATTTTAGCCAAATCTCGTGTTTTTTGTCACTTTTGCTAAATAGACTGTTGCTCACCTCTGCATGCAAATTACGACCGTTCATCGCCAACCTGCAGAAATCAACCCGAGGACCGTTGGCACCTTCAAACCCACCTGCATTTGTGACCATTTTCCGGCATTACACCAGGTATTTATCCGAATCATTCCCTTCCTGCTTGGTTGTGTCCATAATTGTCTGAAACTAAGTTAAGAAGAGTAAGGAAGCCTACATTTACCAGCAAATCCCCGGTAGCCAGCCTTCATTTCCAAAGGTTGAGTCGAAATTCACTTGCAGAGCCTCGTTTAGCCAAATTTTCACAAAATCTACAGTCAGTCCGCGCATTCGTGGACTTAAAACCTGAGCTGCACTAATTCACCGCGAAAACAGTGCTACTGGTCCCTGCATTCGCTCAATTAACTCTCATTGGAGCATTCAAACTATTCTTACCACAGTTTACTCCATTTTCCTTGGCAATTTGCCTCACTGCTGCAAAAATACCCCTCTGTATTGTTCTGCCCACTGTAACCAGTTCTAATACAAATCATAGTACTACTTAACCATGGATGCACCAGTAGCACCTGTGGCCCTGAATATTGCTCCATTGAATGCCCCTCAGAGAGAGTTGGATTGGAAAGCATTAACAGATCTAGATTATCAAATATCAGAGGAAATGCTAATGCATAGCAAGTACCACATTCACTTGCTAAATGAATTGAAGATTAAGCATGAGAGTGGAATGGATGTATTGGGCATTTGGGACTCTTTCCTCCCTATCTTCAAGCTCCCTCAGTTCAACCAGTTTCCTGACCTAATCCACCGATGTGCTGACTGCTATGACCCCACTCAGAGGGCTGTGCTTGACCCTTCAGGCTCAGTTGTTTTTTATGTCACCCCTGAAGCCATCAGAGAGATGCTACACTTCAATACTGATAAGAAATTAGTTCCTTTATCATTGATAGATCTGATAAAGCAAGGAGCTAAGCTGACAGATGCTCAGGTCACCAAGATGAATCAATTGTACATTGACTCTGACACCGTGCAGTACCCTCCCATTTCTCATGTATACCTCAACCAATTGGGCAGAGACCTTGTGGACATGATTAGTCCCATATTGGGCTATAATTCAATAGAATATGTTGATGAAACTGTGCTGGTGATGATGCTCATGTTTTCCCCTGGCAAGTCCCCAATCTGTTATGACTATGCCACTTACATATCCAATAAAATACATGAGCAATTGATGAACTTGGCAAGAGAAAGGGTGTTCAGATACACCTCCTATATCTACCACTTAATCTTATATTATCAGCATGAGAAATTTCCTTTTGTTGTGAAAAGAGTGGATGCACAAGGCAATCCAAGGTCAGTGGTTTATTGGTCCTCTGCCTTCCACTGCAGATCTTGTTCCCCATACACTTATTGTGAGTTTATAGACCTGTTCATCCACCGAGCCATGTCTCTGCTTCTGAGCTCACCTCCTCTGAGACTAACTGATGAGATGCAGAGGATTCTTCAGTTGTCTAAGGTATACAGCATTGGGGATTGGTACTATTACCAAAACCACACAGTTATCAGAATATATGGGTGTGAGTTGCCTCCATACAGATTACCCAAATATGTGCCTATGAGATTGTTTGCCCTCGAGTACTTCAGGCAATTTGGGAATGCTGATGTACTCCATTTTTCAGGCAAGGGCAAGAGAGCACAGCTCAAAGTCAGAAACCAATTAGGCCACTTCATTTAAAATAAAAGGGAGGAAGGTTGGCAAGAGGCAGATAGAATACTAGAAGCCCTTGGCTTACAGACCAGCTTCCTTTGGAAACCATACGACCCCAATCATTTCATAAGTTTAAGAAGGGTCAGATATAGGCTGGCCAGTTATGACCACTTAAGGTTGCCTCACATAGAAAAATATGCAAATCAACTAAAGTGGAGGGAAGGCACCTTAGAGGAGGTTGCCACACAAGAAGAACTAGGTCAAAGAGCAGTAAAAAATCTCCAAAAGTTGGCTGACTTAGAGCTTTGTTCATAGGTATTTTCTCTTCCAGGCACTCAAGTGGGAGCAGCTGCCTCATCTTCTACAGCACATCAGCAAGCAGCCAAAGCTACTGATCAGGCTTCTAGCAAAGGCAAAGAGAAAGAGATGGAGCCAGAACAACCACCTCATGAAGAAATACAGCAGCAAGAACAAACAGCTGAAGCCCCAATATCCACTGAGCAACATGCTCAAGAGAATGTGCCTCCTAGGCAAGAAAAGACAGTGGAGGACTCAGTGCTACAAACTCCACAAAAAGAAGAAAAGGGAAAAAAGAGGGATAGAGAGCAGGAGACTCCCCTCACCACCTCCACAACTCACGGGGAGAAAAGGCACAGAATGAATCCCCTCTCTGAGGAAGAAATGCCTATTGGGCAATCTTTGGGCATGGGCCCACCGAGTATGGAGGCATCTGCAAGTTCCTTTCAGCAGGAACAAGAGAGGACAGTTGGAGGAGAAGTCAGCTCCTCAAGCCACCAAAGGGGAGCTGAAACAGGCATCAAACAACAATTTATTGATATCAAAAAGAGGAATGAGCCCCTCAAGGTGCAGCTCTACAACCACTTATTAAAGATGGCTCCTACAAACCAGCAAAGACTGATGTCTGCCTATGATGTACATGAGGGCAAAATGGTAATGAGTCATTTCATGCCAACCATGTTGCAGCCACAGTCAGCTGCAAACTACATAAGGACCAACCTTGAGGTCCTTGCAAAAGACATCCACCCCATGGATCAGATTGAATTGCACAAGCAAACGGGTGAGATGGTATATGCCACCCTTGCAGACAAAACATTGGTGAATTATAGGCTGGAAAATAGCCTAAACAACACAGCTGCCCAACTTGAGTTGGAGAAAGAATCCTCCCAGGCAAAGGACAACCGAATCAAAGCATTGGAGGATATCATTATAGAGCTTGGGCATGATCCCAAGGACACCAAAGCTGTACAAGCGCTGTTGAAATTAAGAGATGCAGATATGGCAGCGTTAAGAAAAATGGTTAAGATCCCAGCAACTCTTCATCCTCAAACAGGAGAGGTTGCCCAGCTAAGGCATGACCAAGATGCAGCAGCTATGCTGGTATCATTATACAAACAGCTGATCTAGACACAGGAGAAATTGGGAGAGTCAGAGGCTGCACTGCAGGCAGCCCTGCAACAGAAGGAAGGAGGCCAAACATCTCAGCCCCCTCCACAAATAATCAACCTTGAGGAAACTCCTCAGACTACTGCTCCTCCTACAGAACAGACAGCTCAGACCACGCCATCTACATCAGCACTAGCACCAACAACAGAGCAGGCTCCAAGCCTTGACATGCAAAAGCTAAAGAATGAAATTCAGGCCTTAGAAGCCCAAATGGCAGAATTAAATGAAGCCAGGGACAATTTGGATAAGCTCAATGAAAAATATGACAAGTCAAAACAAAGCATAGCTGAAAAGGGAAGAGAAGTGAAGGCTCTCAAAGAGAAGATAAAGGAGCTGGAGAAAGAGCTCACCCTTGACAAAGTGGTGGCTCAGCTCAAGACAGTATTATGGGCCAACATTGGTCAATCGATCACAGACCAGTGGCAGTATATTGAGACCATTCATGAGCAAACAGAACTCATAGCCAAAGCACAAAAGGAAGTCCAAAGATCAAGGGCATCTCTAGGCAATATGCCTGAGATAGCCAACAGAATGATCAATGTGCTCAATAACCGCACAGGTCCTCAGCTGGCAGCAATGGGAATCTCCAATAGAACTGAAACCATCCAGCTGATAAAGAGGGTCCTCACATTGAAAAGCTTGGTACAAACATTAGACAGAAGAAGCCAGGACATGCAAACAGAAGTCAACAGGTTCATGGACAAGTTTGCAGCATTACAGGGCAGAGGTCTTCCTGGCTTGCTGAACAGTGCAGGGAGACTACTATCACATGAGAACTATGCAAAAAGGGTGAACACATTTGCCACTTATCAGATCACTCAAGGATCAAGTACCTCAGAGGTAACAGGGCCAGCAACTGGGCAAAGTCTCTACGACAGAGTAGAGAACTTATTTTTCATTATGAATGAGATTAGACATTTATTTGAAGTGCCTCCAAACTTCTACAAATACACAGAGGCAGATGAAACCTTAGATGCAATTTTGAGGCATCAATTGCCTACACAGGAGTGGTGGACCAAAATGATACAGTTGTTACTGTAAACAAAAGGCTTTCATCAAGTTTTTCCATCAAAAACAGAAGTCATCATGTTCAGAAAGGGTGATGCATATACTATGACTGGAGAAGAGTGGTCTGAGCCAACTCAGCAGAAAGATTCGGCCACTAAAGCAACACTGACAGCTACAGATAACAGGGCCGAGAAAGCTACAGCGGGACAAAGCATAAAGACACATCATTCAGCATTTATTCAGAACGCTCAACCGACTCAGTGGCCTCCAAAGGTCAAAAAGACTTCTGACAACATTAAAGAGCATTCATTTTGTATTAAGAGCAGCTATAACTTCCTTATCTACTATTCTGTAAAGTTAATGGCAGAGAAAAACAATAGTTCTAGGATTTATTCATAGAATACCCTGAACTCAATCTACGCTGTTATAAATGTTTTCTTCAGTTATAGTTACAAAGGTGTAATTCTTAATCGCTGCATCTTCAAACTATATATTTCACAAGGGCTATTTTTCAGGAATTCAAATCTGCTCCTGTGCAATAGACCTCTTTCTCACACCCCAGCTTAGTGAAAAATTCTTAATTGCTTTTCACTGGTTAAACATACTTCACCATCACAATTTTAAGTTTGTTTCATGAAATAGTTAAATGGCCCTGCAGTTTCAACATCCTCACTCAATATTTCAAACAACCTATAGCCGCAGACTCCATTGCCCAATGAAATGATACTATCTGAAGATTTCCACCCTAGATACTGAAAGACATCATTCAACCAAAACCTTGAACAAAACTGGACCTCACAACTAGCCTAAAATCTTCACAAACAGAGCTAAAACTTAAAGAGAGAGCCCTCTCTGATTATAGGTAGGCTAGGACCTATAATCCAAAGCTTGGTTAGTGGTTACCTCGGCCGTATTCCCTTGGGAGTCAAAGGGAACAACCTGGGTGTTAACAGAAAGCATATTGTAGGATATGTGACACACTTCAAATAACTGGCAGGCCATCACGGAGGGATGAACTGCCTCTAATGTTGTAGGTGATGTTACAACCATTCGGGAAATGGGAAATTGACTTTGTGGGTCAAATTCAGCCTCAAGGAAAGAAGACAGGTGCGTGGTACATCATCACCGTGATTGAGTACTTAACCAGGTGGGTGGAGGCACAAACTGTGAAGGACTGTACAGGCACAACAACAACAAAGTTTATTTTTGAATATTTATTGACACGATTTGTTTTTCCAAAGATCCTGATAAGTGATCACGGTACTCACTTTCTTAACGAAACAATCAATGCGTTGATAGAATAATTTTAGGTGTATCATCAGAAAAGTAAGCCTTATCATCCGCAGGCCAATGGGATGGTGGAAGCATTCAATAAGATACTGGAGAGCGTGTTGACAAAGGTTTGCAATGCTCAGCTAAATGACTGGGATGTGTGCATACCCATGGTGCTATGGGCCTACAGAATGATTTGAAAGAAGCTGAATGGGCAAACGCCTTTCAGACTCATGTATGGTGTAGAAGCTATGATGCCAATGGAATACATTGTACCTATTTTGCACATAGCATCACTTACAGGAATGGTGGATTTCAGAGCCCTAGAGGAGAGGATCATGCAACTAGCAAAGCTTGAGGAGGACCGATTTCTAGCTGGATTTCATCAACAAGTTCAAAAGGAGTGCGAAAAGGCATGGCACGATCGACACATTAAACTATGCACCTTAAAGGTAAATGATATGGTCTTGTTATATGATAGTAAATTTGATAAATTTCCGGTGAAATTTCGGATGCACTCTTAGGGCCATATATCATCAAGGAGATTACTTATGGTGGAGTAGTTCAACTGGTTAAATTGAATGGAGAACCCTTCCCAGGGAAGGTGAATGGTAGCTAATTAAAGCCATACACTGGTGATCCAATTAGGTGACTATATGAGGGAAGCATAGTCTTAGCGCTCTAGGTAGCTGAAAGGAGGCACAGGACTATTAACTACACTTCCCGAGTTGGAGAGCTGTGTGACGAGATAACTGTGTGGAACGAGGGAATATAACATAGTCCACAATATCACATAGAGAGATGCGCTACCAAGGGAGCAACTACGCAGAGGAGCCAGAAAGTCACTGTTAAAATCATTGTTCATGATTTGACGATGAAAAAACGACCAAATGGAGTGGGGGAGGGGGGGCGTTTAAGTCGGAATTTATGGGCAAGATATTTGAAAATATGCTGCCAATATAACATTAATGAACCAATTTTGGGGGGGATGGTCAGATTTGAATTCAAAATGGCCTATAAATTACATATGGTCGCCTAGTGGAAAACACTTTGCATATTGAGAAATTGTGAGTTGTGCTCTATGTTGTGCATGAAGCATGCATTTTTTGAAGAGCTACTTGAATGCCCAGTGTTCAATCGATTTTCGGAAACTCTTCGCAAAACCATCCATGACATTATTCTAAGAGCAGCAGCCATGGATGTTGAAGTAATGACAACCGAGGGAGTCCTTCTAGAGGTCACTATGGAAGCAGAAGGATCTACCCCGGAGGTTGTGTCTACAAAGATATCGACTGAAGTACCGAAGTCTCCAAGGTCGCCTAGACCAAGGAGGGTCCCAAGAACAAGAAGGGTAAGCAGGCCACGACACCGCAGCGGGTGCACACATCTCCTAGAAGACACCCATAGATGGATAAGCCCACCACACAGGAAAAGGGAAAGACGATTAATCTACAGGTGGAAGAAGAAGAGATTAAGGATATCCTAATGGATGATGAGGATGTTTGGGTGGAAATGGAGGATATTGAAATTGAGGGGTCTGACCCCATCACTAAGTTGCCTAAGTGTGTTCCTCTGTGCATGATATGGATTTAAACAGGAACACAAAAAAATACAGAGATAACCATATACACAAAGATGCAGTGGAAATAATACTTCATTTCATTAATGTAAAATACTGAAATATGCTTACAAACAAAAATGGAAATAAACCAATTGGGGCGATGGTAGCTTATCTCTGAGAAGAGATGTGGCAGCTACATGCATCTGAACTGTGTTACAATGACGCTAAAGGGCCTATTTATTGTTGAGAAACAATAGAAAACCCTTAACATCCCAAAACCTAACCCTATTAGATGAAATGCCAAATTGTGGGCCCCGTTTCGTGTAAGTTGGTACATCAAATTCTTGGGGTCGTAACTTTGGCACTCGATCTTTGTTTGACAGGTACAATAGATCATTAGAAAGATCTATCCGAGCACTACAACTTTGGGAATAGCAAGATCAATCCATGGGTGCATGTTGCTCTTATATTTCCCAAAAAACATCGTTTAGGGCCTCAAAACGGCTTCGAAAGTTCAGGACCCGAAAAACTACTAAAAATACTAAATTGTGCTACAATTATGGAAGATGAAAAACTAAAAGAGACAGTTGTGGGGGTCCAAGTGGGATTGGTGGGTGGCCACAAACATCCACTTGGATCATTCCTCCCCCCTTAGGATGCAATGGTCCTCATTGTGTTGAGTTCCTCCATCAGCTGAACTTGGTCCCTGGTGAGTTGTTTTGCAATATCGGATGTGTTCGGTAATGGTGGGAAGCATGGTTGAGGGTAGTACACATTGAGCACTTGGTGCAAGCAAAGGAATGGAGGAATGCTATGCTCCAAAGCATTATTTCCCACAACCTTCGTAATGGTGTAAGGACCATGTTGGTATGGTCGGAGCTTCTGATGGGCTCTTGTAAGGCATTCTTTCTACAGATGTAACCAGACTTTGTTGCCCACCTGAAGCTTGTGTGGTACCCCTGTGGGTGAGGAGAAGTTGTTCCTATGTTCTTTCATGACTATATCCCTTTGTTGCTACTGCTACGTGGAGGAACCCTTCATAGGGGTCATGGAAGTGGTGATGATCTTCCCCTTACTTTAGGAGTGAACCAGACAGAAAATGAATTTCCTAGTCTGGGAGATGAGCTTGTTGCCTTTCTTGGCAGTGATCAAAGAGGTGGCAGTAGGTGGGGCTACCTCTGGTATCCTGTAAAATGAATTGCATAAAGAAATAATGATAACACGAGGCCTTGCCTCATACACAGCATGTCACCTCCACAAGTATGGTTGGCCTAATAATACATCACAAACATCTAGAGGTGTAACATCACACAATACCTCATCAGTGAAGGGCTTGATGCTGAAGGGAAGGTGACACTGCTGGAGAACTTTGAGATCTCATCCTTCACCCACATCTGTGAGTGGAAAAGACGTTCCCTCTCCTCTAGATCTTCGGGCTCATTCTTCTCGATCTTGGCGGTGGCAACAGTGACGTTGGGCTCCGCATCAATGATATGCTTCCCTTTGCCATTCCCCTTGTCAATTTTTGACTTAGGGTTGGAACATGCATCTGATTTTGAAGCCTTCAACTCAGCCACCAATGACTGCTTGGTCTGACACTAACTTGTGTTGTGAGTGGGGATCATGTGGAACTCGCACCACTTTCCTGTGTCCTTCTTTGACTTTGTGGTGTTGTTCTTTTCTTGTGGCTTCAATGGGTTGTCTTGGGCCACCCCACCTTGGCTTTGTCCTTTGGTCTTTGGATTCGCAGATCGAAAGTCTCTCTTCTTCTGTTTGAACTTTTGCTCGATTTTAACAGTGTATCGGTACACTGTGCCGAGTGAGGAGATGTTCAGGAATTCCATCTCTTCCTAGATGTATATATGTAGGCAACCATTGTATTTGAGTACTAGATGTAGCTCAAAATCTTTGATACCCAACTATGTGCAAAGGGTATGAAAAATGTTTGTGAACTTCGACACATCTTGGTCTCGTCCTTGCCGCAGCGTGGTCCACTTTATGTATTTGTCCTCATAGCTTTTGATAGGGTAGTATTGCTCCTTGATGGCATCTTAGAAGGAATTCCAAGTGGGTACGACTGAGAACAATGATTCCTTACTTTCATCCTTCTGCTCGCAGTAGGTTTCCCACCAGTCCTTGACGTCGGGGGTTGCTTTGAGAAGTGCAAAAACAATCTTTTATCGACTCAAAAATTCATGAACAAAAAAATAACCCTCTAGCCGATTTAACCATTTATCAATGAAATCTGCGTCTATCTAAACCTTGAATATGGGGATTTCAAAATTAACTTATACCTTAAACGGTGTGGCGTTTCCATAGTAGTTGTTGGAAGCCAATGCGCCGCCCCTCGGTAGCCACTGAAGGATCTGGGCAAAAATGTCCATCATCACATCCCTTTACTGCTCGAGGGCTTCTTGGAGCAAGATTTTGATAGGATCTCCTACCCCCTCGTCTTTCTTTTCATCCACCATGGGAGGCTGTCGGGATTTGCGAGGCTGGTCTTGTAAAATTTTGACCAGTTCAAGCCCTAACTCCTTATATCTTGACCTCGTTGGGGACATGCAAAGAAAAACAGAGAAAAAGCAGACCGCTCTGATACCACTGATCTGGATTTAAATAGGAACGTAACAAAATACAGAGATAACCATATACACAAAGATGCAACAGAAATAATACTTCATTTCATTAATGTAAAACACTGAAATATGCTTACAAACAAAAATGGAAATAAACCAGCTAGGGTGATGGTAGCTTATCTCTGAAAAGAGATGTGGTGGCTACATGCCTCTGAAATGTGTTACAATGAGGCTCAAAGGCCTATTTATTGTTGAGAAACAATGGAAAACCCTTAACATCCCAATACCTAACCCTAGAATATGAAACGCCAAATTGTGGTCCCTGTTTTGGGTAAGTCGGTACATCAACTTCCCAGGGTCGTAACTTTCGCACCTGATCTTCATTTGACGCGTACAATAGCTTGTTAGAAAGGTATATCTAAGAACTACAACTTTGGGAAGAGAAACATTGGTACATGGACCCATGTTGCTCCAAGATTTCCTAAAAGACGTCGTTTAGGGCCTCAAAACGGCTCTGGAAGTTCAGGACCCGAAAAACTACCAAAAATAGTAAATTGTGCTACAATTATAGAAACTGAAAAACTAAAGGAGACAGCTGTGGGGGTCCAAGTGGGATAGGTGGGTGGCCACCAACATCCACCTGGATCAGTGCAGGGGAAAGACCAAGGTTACCAAAGACATTGATGAAAGTAAGGTCACCCTACACATAACCCTCTTATCGGACCAAATTGTGTTTGAAGGATTGCACTTGGGGCATGTCCCCCTTTTGAAATTAGAAGAATGGGATTTAGTGGACATAGAGCAGTTTCCTCATCTAGAAATGGACCAAATCATGCACAACGTGTTCCACAAAACCACTGGAGTAACCACGTTGGAGCCGTGGAAGTGGCTGAGAGGTGTGGATAAGGCAGGACTGCTCAACCTACTACGGGTTCCACATTACAACTGCGCACCCATCACAATGATGGTAATCAAGTAGCTATTATGCTTGGTACACGATGGGTGTTTATGGCTAGAGGAGCTGATACCCATCACTAATATGCTAATCCATCAGATCATGTGGCTATCGTACACAGGGGAAAATCCAGCAATGGCGTTGGGCGAGAAGGTTGGTGAGCATGTCGTCGTAGAGGCCATGAAGGAATAGTTTAAGTTGGTAAATAAGCCATGCAGTTATGCCATTTCAAGCATATATGACCTTGCAGTCAGAGTGGAGCTGTAGATCTTAGCAGGGAAGGTCATGCGAAGTGTCGGCAGATGAAGTGCTGGAACCAGTCGTAGCTTTGGCGGCCCAATGCGTGAAGGGAGTTAAATTTAATTGGGTGAGCTACCTCTGTGGTGAGTTCCTCGTGAACTGTCACGAGGCGCAGGATCTAAACAAGCCATTTCACTATGCATGGATCTTGCTGTCCATAGTGCTGGTAGCATGGGAGCTACTCAAAGATAGTTAGTTTCCTCCAGTGAAGCTGGACCTCCTAGAGGCAACGAAGTACGCTTCGTTGTGGGAAACTAAGGACCCTCAGAGGATAAATGACAATAAGTTCTTTTGGATCTTGATGGAGATGAAGGTGCATATGGCCATTAACCATAAGCCATGGTTGTCACCTACCAATTGGGATAGATTGCAGGAGTACGTGGAATTCAAGGTTGACTTCCACCACGTCTTAATACGAGCATGAAAGGACCCTGAGCAGAAGTGGCACAAATTGCCCTATTTGGCAATAGATGACACGATCAATGCAGCCCTTGACTGCTGGCAAACAGAATGGCGCATTGCCTCAGACTTGCTTGCTGGATCGAGCAAGTCTGCCGCACAATGCAAGAAGGAAGAGGCCAAGCTGAAGATGGAACAACTGGCCATGGAAATGAAAAAGAAGGCTGATGACAAGGCTAAGGTAGAGCGCGCTGGCGTACAACAGTCGGGTGGGTAGGCAGGAGAAGAGGATAGTGGCTTTGACATTGGTCAGAAGTCGCCTTCACCAAAAATATAGGAATAAGAGGACGAACAAATAGAGCAGGGAGGAGCAGACACGAACACGACTACATTATTTATCAAGAGCATGAGAGGACCAAGAAAGGTAGGGCCACAGAAGAAGTCTAAGGCTAGCAAGATGTCTCTAGATCCGATCACCTTGACAGAGGGGGATCTGAATGATATAGGGGATGCAGTGCAGGATGCCATCGCGGAACTACTGCAATAGTTCGAGCAATAACAATAGCAGGTGTTGGGGGCTATTCAAATGAGTCTGCGTGAGCTATATATCCATGCATCCTAGATTCAGACCAGCGCAACATCCGCCAGTTTAGCCCTTGGCACCTCAGAAGCCACAGGGATGCTATGCACAAGGGACCCTCAAGCCATAGTTCTTCCAGATGGAGCATTGATGATGACAATTGAAGATGACAGGCCCGCTGCCAGTGCCCTTAAGGGAGTGGGACTTAACTTTGATGTGCTTCCTAGTGAGGCATTTCACCTTCTGCAGGATGGTCTGATTGTGTAACTTCAGGCCCACGAATAACGCACTTTAAAGGTGATTAGCGAGTAAAAGGTCAACAACGATTCGATGGATATGCAGAGAGACTCCTTTTTTCATCTTGTGATAGACCTAATAGATAAGAATCAAGGCATAATGAAGGTTGTGGATGATGCACGCAGAACAATCCTGAAGCTGGCCATTCCCGAGGCTGAGCTAGTAGATGTATGGGTTCAGAAACTCACTCTGGCAGTGCGCAACTCACATAGAAAGTTAGATGAGGTTAAGTTGAAGATGAACCTAAAAATTGTAGAATTGCAGTTGAAGGCCCAGCTTTTGACTCCGGCAGAGGTTAGGGAGCAGTGCACGACTACCATGACAGATGCATTAGTAACAGTAGCAAGTGTAGTCACAGACTACACAACACTTTTTGAGCAGTCTCTTGAGGTACTCACCAGCCTATAAGAAGACCCCAATGTGCAGAGGCTGGAGATAGAAGTGTGAGAAGTACAACAGTGCTATGATGAGGTTAAAGCGATAGTGCGCACTGTTGCCATCACACAAAGACTCGCGAAGTTGTAGGAGGCCAAGGCATTGAAAGAACAGGTGGATGCAACTTAGTACAAGGAAGCCATGCTGAAGGCTCGCTTGAAGCCTTGGTTGGATGAGGCCTACGTGATCACAACCACCATTGAAGACAATCTGTCTAGTCTGCAAGAGACTCAGCAGAAGCTACAACCTGATAGCGCAGGGCCAATGACAGAGCAGTTGGTCGAAGAGATGAAGCAGGCGACAACGTAGTGCACCATCGAGGTAGCTGTTGTCCAAGTTGAGCTAGGAGGTCTTCGCGACAAGATCTCTGTGCCAACTAAGTGACTCGAGGGTGAGTCACCATGTTTGTGTTTGGGGCCTGCTGGGAACAAGTCCCCTAGGGGTCAATTTTGGGGTTAAGAACCCATGTTTTGGGGTAGAAGGCCTAAAATTTTGTATAAATAATGTAAAGTCTCTGCATTTTGTGGTTGTGGTGCATGAAGATATATAATGTCAAAGAGGGTTTTTCACCCTTAGTTTAGATAGGTTGTGTTGGTTTTCAATATCTACCTTGGTCCGTGGACCATGGAATTTTATAAAAAGGAGAGTCTTAGAGAGTCTAAGGCAATTCAATAGTCATGATGTAATAGGTTTGTGAGAGTCTTAGTGAGGATGGATGCTCTGCAACTGAGAGGCCTAGGATAGAAGTCCATAGTTGAGTGCACGGACCCCTGTAGGTGTGTGCGTAGGGCGGTTAGAGTCTGCATTGGAAATCTGAATCATTAATAAAGAGAAGTGTTTTGAACTTATTGTGTACTTTCCATCTGTGTAGGCGTTATTTTAATTTTGCTATAAATGTTGCGATTATGTTATATTGAATGCTGGGTTTAAGATATAATGTTAAGTTGATGCGTGAAAATATATGTTTCCATATGTTAGATGAACATAAGTCATAATATATGTTTACGCGAGGATAATATTAATTACATGGTAAATTTGGCTAATGCTTAAGATAATTTGGGGAACAAGACAGTAGCCTAGTTACAGAGGCACTTAAGTGCTTGAATCATCATCTAGGGTTGTACGAAGGACAGTCAGATACCTTCATGGAGGTTTTGAAGGAAAAAAGAAGAAGTACATCGATAAGCCCTAAAGGCTCATCAATCTACATGAAGACAGGGGTTAGGGTGTAAGATCGACATCATGACTATCTCAAGGTGTAGAAGCTTGGTTCCTGCACCCCCCCATACTGCTTCGGGTGAGACTTTAGTCCGTGCTCCACGGATTGATGCTGAAAGGGCGAGTAGTGTATGGATTTGATTGGCTTCTTAAACGATGAACTTGGGTCAGGGCCCATCACGCCAACACTGATCGTGCCATGCCTTTTCGTGCTCCTTCTGGACTTGCTGATGGAATCCAACCAAAAATCTATCTTCCTCGAGCTCTATGAGCTATACGAGCCTTCATTTTAAGGCTCTGTGTTTGCCATACCTATCAACGCAACTATGCATATACTAGGCATAATGTATTCCATCGGCTTCACAGCTTCTATGCCAAGACCAGCTTGAAAGGTGTCTGTCCAGTTAGCATCTTACAAGTACTTCTATAATCCCATTATACTGCTGATATGCGCATGTACCAATCATTCCTCTATGCATTGTAAATGTTTGTCATTGCATTCTCCAATATCTTATTAAACGCTTCCACCATCCCATTGGCCTGAGGATAATATGGCGTGCTCTTTTGATGATAAACTTGGAACTCTTCCGTTAGCGCACTAATCATTTCATTAAGGAAGTGCATACCACGATCACTCATCAAAATCTTCGGGCAACTGAACCTAGTCACCACATATTCAAATAGGAACTTCACTATTGTTGCCCCTGTAAAATCCTTCACGGGTTGTGCCTCCACTCATTTGTTAAAATAATCAATCGTGGTGATGATATACCATGCACTCATATTCTTCCCTGGAGGCTAAATTGGTTCTACAAAATCAATTGCCCACTTTTCAAATGGTTGCAATGAAACTTGCGGATTTAGAGGTAGCTCATCCCTCTGCGATGGGCTGGCCGTCCTATGATATGCATCACACACCCTACAATATGCATTGGAATCCTCATGTAATGTTGGCCACCGCAACCCAGCACGTAAAATCTTCTGCGTTGTTGCTTTTTCTGCATAATGGCCTCCTACAGCTCCTCCATGAGCTTCAGCTAAGATGTTGCTTCATTAAAAATTAGGGACATAACGTCTTAGTATTTTTTTTGATCCCATCTTATATAAGTGGCTTGCAATAATAGAAAAGTCTATCGCGCACACCACTAATTCCTTCTTCTGTTGAATAGTGTAGCCCTCTAGAGCCGTTCCTGTAGTCAAGAAGTTGATAATGTCTACAAAGTGATTGTCTGCTACCCTCACCGCAAAGAACTACACGTCAGGCAACCCTTCCTCCAAATTGGTAGGCTCCTCCCCTGTTTCAATGTGCGATAGATGAGCTGGCCCTACATTCAATCATCCTGGCTTGACAATTACTTCGAAATCATACTCCTGAAACAACATCAAACATCTTCATATATTCCCCGCCAACACAGGCTTGTTAACCAGGTACTTTAATGGAAAATGGCCTGTATACATCTTAAAGTGTCCACCTAGCAGGTAACATATGAACTTCTAGAGCATATACAACATAGCCAAGCCTTCGCACTCTATCGTTGAGTAATTCTTTTCAGCCTTAGACAACTTCCTACTTGCAAACACTATAGGGTGATCCAACTCTCCTTCACCACCTTGTGTTAGTACGACTCCCAGCAATATACATGACGCATCCACATGCACATGAAACTCCTTCTTCCAATCCGGGAAGACTAGGATTGACACGGTGACCATTTTTTCCTTCAATATATCCAAACTACATTGACATTCTTCATCCTAACAGAATCTAGCATCCTTCTTTAATAGCTTTTCCATCGGCATGGTAATCTGGGCATAACTCTTGATGAAATTCCGATAGCATCCAATATGACCCAAGATTTCACACATCTATTTAACACTCGGTGCCTCCAAATTGATTATAACTGCGATCTTAGCTGGGGCCAACATTAATCCTTGTCTGCACACTACATGACCCAACAAGATTCCAAAAGGGACGCAAAATAAACACTTCTTCAAGTTTAATGCGATTTGATACCTCTAACATGTATCTAGCATCAAGTGCAAACTAAGCTACATGGTGTTTTATGAGCCCAAACACTATCCAATCATCAAATTATACCTCCAAAAACTTGTGAATGAACTCTTTGAATGCCGCAATGACCACGCATGAAAATATTGCCGACACATTCTTAAGTCCAAAAAGCATTACTGTTGGAAATAATACTAAGAGGGGGGTGAATCAGTATTATCAGATCAATAATTTTATTTCCCAAATAGATTTATATATGCTACTTTAGTGAAGTGAACTAGCGTGTACACGTGACTGTGCTTAAAGAAACTAGTGTATATGTAGAGAGCTTGTGATTTAGACAGTTTATCATGTGTTGAGCTTAAACCAGTATATCAGAGATTTATTAGATAGTGTAGTAAAAGCAGAATAAAGTATCACACATAAGCAACACACATGAACACCAAGATTTAAGGTGGAAACGCATTGTGGGTAAAAACCGCCTGCTGCTATCATCTCTGTCTTCTTTTAATAATAAGAAAATATATTTACAATCTTGTACTCGTGCAGACTCATACCAATATGCAGGCTTCTACTTGCAAAAGGTTACACCCTTCTCTCATTTTCCAGCTTCTACTAGAAGGGAGCTACAACCCCCTAGCTCTTTTACTAGCCAATATGTTTACTAGTACGTAGGTGCTAGCCTACAGAAAACTCCACTCTTCCACTAGGGACCACGTTTCATGAATTTTTAGACTGGATACTCCTGGATCACAACACCACAAGTTGAAGGCCATGTTTCTTCAAATTTTCATACTGGACCCATCAAACCCTTTTAAACTTAAACTACATCAACCAGATCACTGACACTAGAACACTGTGTTGAACCCAGAACCCTGCATCATCATCCAGAACTAGCTGTAACCTCAAACATCATGCATTAGAGTGCATACACTACTTGGTTGAACCCAACCTGCGTGTATATGCTACTTCCTTTAACCCAACCTGCATATATCTCTAAAGATATTGAATCATACACTTCGGAACCACAGACTGTACCAATTACTAACATTCTGAAGATCTATTGTCATATTACAGAGTTCAAAACAGATAGCAGCAAGGATCACCCTTCCTTCTCAATCAATCAATCAAATAGACTCAATTTCCTTATACAAAAGTTCTACGTTCAGGTCTAAGAGGACTTCATTGACAGACATCAGTAAAACAACAAAATTTGACTATATAGATCAGTCAGATCTAAAAAAAAACTTTTCTTTTGTATACGCTACTTGGAAGAGTCGAACCTATGTGTACACATTCCTTGGCTGAGATGAATCTGCGTACAGATCTGCAAATTTTGACTCAGAACTTTGCTACAATTCCAGACTTCAGACAAACCCAAATCAAGATAGATAACAAATAAAACAAGTGCAAAACATCAGATCATTCAAGAATAAGTTATTTCAAGTCTCATGATTCCTGATCCAATGTTGAACTCAAGGTGCATGTGAATATTTCAGATCTAGTCCCGAACATAACCCTGCAACATAATATATACTTTAGATAAAAGTATTCCTTAGAATCTCATTGCTTGCACACCTTGGCCTAATGATCTTCTCCTCCTCATATACTTTTGGGCCTTTCTCAATACCTTGGACCAAAACCACTTAGGACCAATACCTTGGACCCAAATACCTAGGGTCAATACCTCGAACCAATTACCTCGGACCAAGTACCTTGGATCAATACCTTGGACTAAATACCTCGGTCCAAAACTTTGGTTTTCCAACATGTACGTGCTTTTCCTCATGTGAAAGTGCGTGTATACGTTATACACTACTTTTCTTCTGTTAAACCGTGTGTATACACGCCTTGGACAAAGTGAACCAGCGTATACCTCTCTTTCTTCATTATTTGGAGTCTGATCTGTAATCCTTTGTTGTTGACGTGCTGCACTGTGAACTTTCATTTGAGTGAGTTTCCATCAAGGACAATACCTGTATCATAATGCCAACAATCTCCCCCCTTGGACTTTATGGCAACAACACACCAAGACACTCTCCCCCTTTGACATTGAGGGTAAAGGGCAGACCAAGATATTATCTCCCCTGTGTTGTTCATGCTCCCCCTGAGTACATGTTGAATTCTCTGATTGAGCTCCCCTTTGTACATGCTGAGATGCACTGAAACCGTCAATGCTCCCCCTGAGCATAAGCATTGTCTGCAAACATATTGTCCAAAAGAATAACATGGCTCTATAACTCAACTATGTGAGTATGACCTTCCTATCACCAATGCCGCATACATACATCCTTCTCCCAACTAAGTGGGGAGATACCAATTGTTTATACATGATAGAAATATAATTACATCATCCATCCCATGTAAAGTGGGGATACAAATTACATCATTTATCCAATAGGACTCATTCAAATGTGTGAGAAGACATATCACACCCTAGAATTTTACATGACTTAAGCAACAAAAGGTATAAATATCTGAAGCCATAGCTGGACTTAGCAACCATAATGCCAACAATGTAGAATGCGAGTGAAGGCTAATTCTCCCCCTGAACCTACGCTACTTGTGCATTGTGAATAAGTCAATGATCAAGGAATTTTTGTCAGTTAGATAAAAATTAAAGAACAAAGCATATCAATAGACTGTAATCATCAACATCAGACATAGAACCCATATCAGAGCCTGCACCATTGGTTTTCTTGTTTGAAAAACATATATGCTCCTTGACCCATAGAATCCCGCGTGTGTACGCGACTATACTTCATGAAACATGCGTATAATAACCTTTCTCTAAAAAATTAGATTTAACAGCAGGTTGATGCAACAACTACTCCCAGCTTTTGTCTGAGATATTCAAATGTTTCGCTGGGCAATGGTTTAGTGAATTTATCAACAACCTATTCTTTTGAGGGAACATACTTCAATTTGACCTTTTGTTCAAGCACTTGTTCACATAGAAAATGGTATTTGATGGGTATGTGGTTGGTCTTGGAGTGCATGACTGGATTCTTCGAAATATTGATGGCACTTGTATTATCACATAGAATGGAGATGGGTGGAGTATATGTGATTTGAATTTCTTGCAAGGTTTGCATCATCCAAAGTAGTTGTGTGCAATAATATGCAACAACCACATATTATGCTTCATCTGTGGATAAAGCAATTGAACTTTGTTTCTTGCTGAACCAAGACACTAACCTGGAACCCATATAAAATGGAACAAAACTAGTGCTTTTTCTATCATCAACACTTCCTGCCCAATATGCATCTCTAGGATGCCATAAACCAAAGTCCTGAGTTCCTTGAAGATATTTGAAAATTATTTTGACTACCTGAAGGTGTGATTCCTTTGGATTTGCTTGGAATCTTCCAACTATTCCTACTGCATGCATGATGTCAGGTCAGGTACCTGTTAGATAAAGCAGACTGCCAATCATGGATCTATAAGTTGGTTGATGGATTCCTGCTGATTCATCATTTGAGCTAAGACTGCATCCTATTACCATTGGGGTACATATAGGTTTAGAATCTTCCATTCTATACCTTTTCAAGATCTGTTTGAGATATTTGTTTTGTGAAAGAAAAATACCATCTTTATTTTGTTGAACTTGTAGACCGAGAAAATAGGTAAGTTCATTAAGCAAGGACATCTCAAATTCTTACTGCATTACTGAAGCAAAATTCTGACTCATGGATTCTTCATTGCTACCAAAAATGATATCATTAACATAAACAATAATAATTAGAAATTTATCAATTTCAATCTTTGTATATAGATTGCTATTTGTTGAACCTTTTGTAAAACCTTGTTGGGTGTAGATATTTGTCAAGGCGGTAATACCAGGCCCTTTCAACCTGTTTTAGACCATAGAGGGCCTTTTTGAGTCTGCATACAAGTTTTGCATCATTTCCAAGAATGAATCCTTCTGGCTGTTCAATATGAACTTCTTCTTCTAAATCTCCATTTAGGAAGGCTGATTTTACATCCATTTGGTATACTTTGAATTTATGAAAGCTAGAAAGTGCAAGAAACATCCTTATGGCTTCAAGTCTGGCAACAGGTGCAAAATTTTCTTCAAAGTATATACCTTCTTGTTGAGCATACCCTTTAAAAACAAGTCTGGCCTTGTTTCTAATGAATTCTCCATTTTCATTCAGCTTGTTTTTGAATATCCATTTAGTTCCTATAATATTTTTATCATGAGGTCTAGGAACTAATGCCCAAGTATCATTTTTTTTCAATTTTCTCAAGTTCTTCATCCATGGCCTTGAACTGATATTCATTTTTGCATGCTTCTTTTACATTTTGAGGTTTAGTGGAGGATAGTAATGCTAGATAGCTTGAGGTCCTTGTAATAGTTCTTGTCTATACAGTTGCCTCTTTTTCCCTTAAAATTTGAGTTTCTGGATGATTTTTCTGAACATCCCTGGATAGAGTCTTTTCTTCTACCATTATCTCTTCTTCTGGTGCTTCATTGGTTTCTTCTTCAATATGATTTTGATTTGATGTGGGAAAATAATCCCCATATTCTTCATTGTCATAATCTTCTATTGATTTTATCTGTTTTGGATTTTTGCATGCTTCATCAACTACAAAATCAATTCTTTCAATAATTTTTCCAAGTATTTTATTATAACATTTATATCCTTTACTTTTGGAAGAATAACCAAGAAGAATACCTTCATCTGCTCTGGGTTCAAACTGACCAAGTTTTTCATCAGTCCTTTTGATCTGACATTTGCTTCCAAAAACTTTAAAGTATTTTACAGTAGGAGTCTTACCATACCAAAGTTCATGTGGAGTTTGAGTGCTGTTTACCATAACATTGGCTTGGTTGAGAATAGTTACGGCAATGAATGCAGCTAATTCACCCCAGAATATTGTAGGAGTTCTAGATTCATCTAGCATAGCTCGAGCCATTTGTTGAACTATTTTGTTCATTCTTTCTACCACACCATTTTTCTGAGGAGTCCTTGAGGTGGAGAATTGCCTTTTTATTCCATGTTTTTCACAAAAGTCAAATAATTCATCTGAGGTAAATTCCCCTCCTCAATCAAATCTGAGGCATTTGATTTCTCGATCTGATTCATTTTCAACCAAAGCTTTGAAGGCTTGGAAATTTTCAAAAGTTTCATATTTGTCCTTTAGAAGACCTATCCAACACATTTTAGTAAAATCATCAATGAAAAAAAAAAAATATTCTTCTCCACGAAGTGACTTTTTCCTTGATGGTCCACATAAATCAATATGGACAAGTTCAAGAGGCTTACTAGATGACCCTTCTTTTTCCATGAAGTGAACTCTAGTTTTCTTGCCGATTTGACATGGTTTGCATATTGTATTTTCTGGGATGTTGATATCTAGAAGACCATGAACAACTTTGAATCTGCATGCTTTTCTTATTTGAGAAAAGCTTAGATGTCCCAATCTTCTATGCCACAACAAGTTTTCATCATTTTTGCTTAGATACCACTGTTGTTGTCCTCCCTTGAGTATGTATAAGTTGTTTGGAGTTCTTGTACCTTTGATCACAGTCTCTCTTGTATCAAGCTCATGAACAACACATCTGTTTGATCGAAACACCACTTCATTTCCTTGATCACACATTTGAATGACATTCAACAGGTTATGCTTTAAACTGTCTACATACATAACATTTCCAGCTTTAACCTTTCTTTCAGGAAAATAGGGCCTTTACCTTTCATGATAGCAGGAGTGTCATTTGCAAATGAGACATTCTTTTCCTTTTCTAAGGCATTATATGAGTGAAGTTTTTCTTCGTCACATGTCATGTGTTTTGAGCATCCACTATCGATGTGCCACTGATTTTCTTGTCCTTCTATATCCAAGGCTATACCACATATTTCTGCTTGAGATTCTTTCCTTCTCCATATCTTGGTATTTAATGGAGTTTTCTCTTTTTGAGATGTTTGCCAAAATTTTCTCCTGCATTCAGATTCTTCATGATCAAAGTTGTTACAGATTGAGCATTCTATTTCATTTTCAAGAAGAGAAAAGTTATTATAGGAACTTTTATTGATCCTTGTTACATTCCTTTGATTTCATGCTTCTCTAGTCATGATGGTTTTGTAAGCAAGACATTGAGAAAATTTGTGTCCAAAATTATGACATGAAAAACATTGCCCATTAAAGAGGTTCCTGCGACTATCAAATCTATTGACCTGGTGATTGTAGTTTCTATTGATATTCATCTTTGGAGCAAATTGAGTATGATTTACCAGAGGTCGGTTGATGCTTCTATTCATCCTTGGAGTAAATTGAGTTTGATTGACCTGGTGATCTTCTTTATGCCTTTGCTGACGATTGTCATATTGTTCACTGGTCTTTGCAGCATCAAGATAGCTTTTGGTGGAGGTTGACGGCTTCTATGATTGAGATGCTTCTTCAATATATCCAAGACCCGTCTTTATTAGAGGAGAACGCTGAACTTTGATAATTTCATTTAAAGTTTCTAATCTTTTAACAAATCTAATATTGAGAGATTTCGTTTTCTCAAGATCCTTTCTTAGACCCACAATTTCACATTCAAGTTTTTCATTGTGTTTTTCTTTTTCAGAAATTTGGTATGCCAAGGTATCTATAATCATATTCTTTTCTTCTAAAAAGATTTTGAGTTTAGATATTTCTTCAGGAAGGTGTTCCTCTTCTAGAGCATCCCAAAAATTATCATCGTCATAAGCCATGAGAAGTCTGTAATCTTGTCTAGTTTCATCTTCACCACTATTAGATAAACCATCGCTATCTTCACGGGTATAGTAACTCATTTTATTCACAAATTTTTTTCTATTTCCTTTTGCATATTGCTTTCCTTTTTCAAATTTATCTTTATGAGGACATCTGGCAGCATAATGACTGACTCTTCCACAAGAAAATCATTTGAAGGGTAACTTACCTCTAAACCTTCCAGAACCTCGTTGAAGCTTTTTGACGAAGTTTACCTCATCTTCTTCTTCTGAAATATGTCTTGATTCATTGTGTTCTTCCTTTCCTTTTTTTGAAGCTTTTAATGTGGCTTCTCTCATATCTGATGGTCCTCCGTTTCTCATCTTAAAGGCAGTTAAGATTCTGTGAAGCTGCATCATAGTGATATTCTACAGATCCTGTTTTTCTTCTATAGCAAACACTTTGGATTCAAATTTAATAGACAAGGATCTCAAAACTTTCTCAGCTAAGGTAACTTCCTTAATTTCTTCACCCAGACTCTTCATACAATTGACAACCTCATCTATACATAGGAAGTAACTAGCTATGCTTTCATCACTATGCATCTTAAGAGTTTCATACTAAATTTTGAGAGTTTGAAGCTTAGCACGTTTTACCTGAGAGTCTCCTTCATAGCTCAGAATGATTTTGCCCATATTTCTTTGGCTAATTTGAGCTGCATGACTTTCACAAACTCTTATTGTGACAGACTTCCCAATAAATTATTGACAGCTTTGGCATTGGTTTCATATTGATTTTTACCTGTCGTATTTGTAGAAATTGCTGTTGGAAATGTATATCCTCCTTCCACAATTTCCCAGACATCCATTCAAAGTGATTGTAGATAGGATGTGGTTCTTATTTTCCAATAAACAAAGTTGATTCCATCAGAGATTGGAAGTATGATGTATCCCATGCTTTCTTGATTATTCATGTTGATGTATCTCCCTTCAAGCAATCAAGCTTTTTCTGAAGGACCTGCTCTAATACCAATTGTTAGAAATAACACTGAGAGGGGGGTGAATCAGTATTATCAAATCAATAATTTTATTTCCCAAATATATTTATATACGCTACTAATGCATCATCATCAGACACCAAAACACTGTGTTGAACCATACACTTCTGAACCACAGACGATACCAATTAGTGACATTATGAAGATCTACTACCATATTACAGAGTTCAAAATATATAGCAGCAAGGATCACCCTTCCTTCTCAATCAATCAATCAAACAGACTCAATTTCCTTATACAACAGTTCTACGTTTAGGTCTAAGAGGACTTCATTGACAGACATTAGTAAAACAAAAAAATTTGATCAGATAGATCAGTCATATCTGAGAAGAAGCTTTTCTTTTGTATACGCTACTTGGAATAGTCGAACTTGTGTGTACATGCAGTTTGGCCGAGACGAACCTGTGTACATATCTTCAAATTTTGACTCAAAACTTTGCTACAATTCTAGACTTCAGACAAACCCAAATCATGATAGATAACAAATAGAACAGGTGCAAAACATCAAATCCGGTCACTACCAATATCAGATCATTCAAGAATAAGTCATTTCAAGTCTCATGATTCCTATCCAATGTTGAACTCAAGGTGCACGTGAATATTTTAGATCCAGTCCCGAACATAACCCTACAACATAATAAATACTTCAGATAGAAGTATTCCTTAGAATCTCATTGCTTTCACACATTGGCCTAATGATTTTCTCCTCCTTATATACTCTTAGGCATTTCTCAATACCTTGGACCAAAACCACTTGGAACCAATACCTTGGACCCAAATACCTAGGGTCAATACCTTAGACCAATTACCTTGAACCAAGTACCTTAGGTCAATACCTTGGACTAAATACCTTTGTCCAAAACTTTGGTTTTCCAACATGTACACGCTTTTCCTCTTGTGAAAATGCGTGTATACATTATATGCTACTTCTTCTTCTTCTTTTTTTTTTTTTTTTTTTTTTTTTTTTTTTTTTTTTTTTTTTTCTGTTAAACCGCATGTATACGTGCCTTGGACAAAGTGAACCAGATTATACCTCTCTTTCTTCATTCTTTGGAGTCTGATCTGTAATCCTTTGCTGTTGACCTGCTGCACTGTGAACTTTCATTTGAGTGAGTTGCCATCAAGGACAATACCTATATCATAATGCTAACAATTACATTATAATTAAACCATCCTCACTCAGTCGCGAAGGTAGTCTTACTCATGTCTTCCGGCGCGATATTTATTTGATGATATCCAAAGAACCCATCAGTGAACGAATAGGCCTCCTTCCATCCAACATTATCCAATACTTCATCTGTGAACGAAGTGAGAAAGGATCATGAACGCAAGCATTGTTCAACTTCCTGAGATCTACGAAAATCCTTATTTCATCCTTCTGCTTCTTTTCTGGACTACCATTGGACTTACCCAATCAGATTCCTCCACTAGTTCAATGATACCTGCTGCAAGCATCTTGGCCAAATCCAAGTGAATTTTTTATCTATACGTTGGATTGAGGAGATATGGCCTATGCTTAACAATCTTGACATTTTGTTTCAATGTTATTTTCATTACTCCCAAATCACCCATTATTCCGTTTAAATATAAGAAATTTGTAGGGAATAAATCTTGATATTCTCGAAGCAACTCAACGACCTTATCCACCGTAGCATCATCGCAGTAGTCCTCTATCTTCGCAAACTTTGGCTCCACCTCTGTGTCAGTGTTCACTTGTCTAGTTTTCAGTGGCACAATGATATCGGGATTCTCTAGTTGTGGTCCCTCAACTTCGCGGTGACCTTGTTACCGGGAAAAGTGTCTATTTAGAACTTCTCTATCCCACTAAGTTGTGACAGCTGCCTTAGAAACAAACAGAGAAAAAACTACTTTTGTATTTCCTTTATGAATTATAGATAGAGAGGAATAGAAAGAACCAACCTATGTCTTGCCCTAATCCTTTGATCCAATCCCTCTCTTCTTTGATAGTCTCCAGCTACCTGCTCCCTTGCTTGCCCAGCTTCACAAAGTACCTGTAAGATCACAGAAGAAGAGCACTATACAAAGACATGGATCTATATTCATAAACAACTTAGGATCAAATTTAAGTTAACCATACAAAATGTAACAAGCATCAATGATACAAAAGCATGGAGGAAAACTCAAATAGTTTTTATTGATAAACAAGAAAAGATCCAGGAGGAGTTACAACCAACGGTTCCGACCCAGCATCAACCTCCCAGCAAAGAAGCCCCTCTTCACCTCAAACAAAGCATAAATCACCCAACAATCTGATGTTTGTCTCTAGAAATCAACAACAATTCCTTACAATATGCAAAATTCCAGCCCCTGGATCTCTGGGATGAGGGATCCATATATAGATATCTGTAAGGAGGATGAGTCAGCTTGTGATTTGATTAGTGTCTTCTCTCTGTCAGTTCTTGCTTCCACTTGGAGACTGAAGGCCTCTTACTCATCCTTGGTCGAATTCAGTGAGGCAAGTGTCACAGGAGAAGATTCTGGAAGCTTCCATTGTCTCTCCACATCGCGGAATGACACTGCCATTTGTCATTTCTCGCCCATCGCACCCCACAGAAGGAACTTTTGAAATGCAACGCACCCTCACAGTGTATTTAGGTGCAATGCAACGCACCTAGCTAGTGGAGCAGATGAAATGATCCTGTTTTGACCAATTCTGAGCAGTTTCTGGTGGAGAATTTCTGGGAGAAGCTGTAATCTGTTGACCTTGTTCTTTTAGGGGTTAGAACAACACGTTTAGGGACATAGGAGCCCTTGTTTTATGGACATTTCATGCTTGGAGTTGTAGGGCACACAAATGTCTATAATAGTTGCCCCCTAAAGTATGAGGCCGTTAACCTTTTGGTGTCAGGTGAAATGCTTTATTATGAGGATCCGAAGTTCTTTCAATGCTGGGAGGAGACCTGTAATAAGATACAATACAATACATTATCTTCATACTGTTTTCATGATCTTGCTGAGGCGGGCATTCCCATGCTCAGCTTTATAAATTCATTTCCATGTACATAGGATAGACAATCGTCTGAGTGTAGACTGATGATTCTGGTAGAGCCATCATCCTTTTGAGTGGATGATTATCTGTGCAGCAATGATGTACATTTAATGTCTTTATTTCCCTAAATATATATCGCAGCTCAGATGGATGAAACTAGATCTGGGGTCTTCAATCTCGTCCAATCTTCACTCGAAGTACAAGTCGATCCATGTGAGAAATGTTCTGAAGTCGAACATGGAAAGACATCGCTTGATTACCAGTGAATGATGTAAACTGTTAACAAGCGTGAGAGGAATCACCGATAATGATAATGATCCTCAAGGTACTGCAGTACAATTCACGTGGTGTGAATAAAGGACTTGGCGTCGAACACCACGCAAAATCTTTCGGTTGAAGGCCATTGATGTAAACCTGTCGCCGGAAGTGAGAAACTTGCCATTGAGGCATGCAAGCTCCAAAGTACTGAATGGGGTGTTCCTAGATCAACTTCTTGGATAATGAGCTGATGTCGACAAGAAGTGATTTTTCACAGGAGGGCCTTAATGAATCCCACATCAATGACACGGAACGGAGCAAATGATTTTGATGGAGGTGAAAACGATCTGGTGATATAAGGTTCAGGGTGACGGTCATGAAAGAATGGCGTATAATGTATGGTAGTGGGTGAGACACAGGTGACTTCTCTGGATGACTTCTCTTGAACATATCGGTGACACTGATGCGATGGATTGGTAGCATTAACCCCAAATGTGGATGGTATGGCATGACCATGGTGATGTGACCGGTGAATGAAACAACCCAACCCGACTTGGACACGGAGTGGAAGTGTCATGTTCAAGAGCGACTTGCTACCAACAAAGTTTCTTTGAGTTTTCTTCCCAATTTTTCCCCAGTCATTGCTGACCAGTACCTCTTTATTTTTGTCAAGCTTGAGGAGGATAACATATTCTTTTTCTATAATTTTCCCTTCGGGAAAACCCATCGCTATGTTTTAACGAGCCTAGCGATAGTGAAACTCTTTCTCATCTAAAGACAAGTTTGTCGCTATTAATCTTTTTAACGAGTTTAAAGACAAAGATAACTCGGTCCTTTTCAATTTTAGAGAGTCTAAAAAGGAACATAAAGGTAACTCCAAAATTCCTTTTTCGTCATCTAATCCCTTAAGTCCGAAAAAGTATAAAACAATACAGAAGGGATGAATTTTCGATAGTTTTAACGAGCCAAACAAAACAAGCGCTCAATCTTTTTGTGTAATAATCCCTCAGGTCCAAAAAGATTAAAATCTAGAGGGATAACACTTCCTGTCCCTTTAACGAGCTGGAAAGGCCAAGGACTCGGAAACATTTTCATATTTTACGAGTCAGTTGAAAAAAGCTTAAAGGAGACTCGTCTTTTGAGGAACGAGTGATAAAACGGGTAGCAGCTGATTCCAGGTAAGGTTTGGAATTTTTCAATCACGACAGTGTCACAAGGATGGCTAGTGAAATCACTCTTCGCAGCTGTTCCTCAAAATGGGTAAACAATAAAATGGAGGTGAATGATCGGCCAATGAAAAAGTGGAGGTGACGGTGCAAACACGACCAAGGCTTTAACGGCTGAAGTACTACATTCACGATGGTTATTTACCAGGGAATAGTTCATTTTTTAATGAGCTTAAACGCGGGTGGAAACATTTGCTCATGTCTTATGTTTATTTTTTAACGAGCTTGAACTATGTGCTAAAACTGCTCGATTGAATGGTCCCTTTTTGATTTTACTATAAATAGCTTAGTTCTTTCAAAGATTGTACTGCATTTTCAACTACTTCATCAAACTAGTCAGAAATGAACAATATATGCTTGAAAATGAGTTAGAACACTAATATTTTACTTTGAACTACGTAAAAAGTAATGAAAAAGTGTTTTTACCTCTCATTTTACCATTTCATTTGAACTTTGGTTTGTTGGAGCTTTGGAGGTGCTTTTCCCCCTTGATTTTCATCAGCTAATTTCGGGAGATTCTGTGGACGATTCACGACGCTGTCTAGACCAGGTAGGAGCTAAACCTGAGCTCTTTCATTTCATGGTTTCCATTTTGCATTCTGAGCTTGATTCCTAGTTTTTCTGAGCCCCTAGGGTTTGAAAAACTCGTTCTGCCTTCAGTGCACCCTCTGTGTATCAAAAGGTGCATTGAATGTTGGCCATTGTGAAGGCCATCTGACATGCAACGCACCCAGAGTACTGCTGTAGGTGCGATGGGCGCAGAGAAGGAATTTTGTGCACAATTTTTGATGGAAATTTTGCCTGTTTCTTGCCAAAATCAGGATCTAACTCTTCTCTTGTTTGTTTTTCAAAGATCTTTGGAGTAAGATGACCATTACATGGCGAGAACGTGAGCATGAAGAAGAGGACATGCTTGCCCTACATGATCCAGTTACAGTGAACGCGCTGCGGAACTGTGGCTTGCTGAAGTTCTTCCGCATTTCTAGCATGAGACAACAGATCAACTTACTGCAGTATTTGCTCGATGCTTGGGATCCTACCAATCAGGTCTTCCAGATCAGGGGAAAATCTATCCCCTTGACTGTAGTAGACATCTATTTCTTGACTGGCTTGTCGAGGCGGGGTGCCCCCATCTCTTTGTTAGGTTCGGCCTGAGGAGGCGATTCTGTGAGAGATTATGTCCGTCGGTACTGCAGAGAAGGATCTCAGCCGAGTAAAGACGGCAAGATCATTATCCGTGATGTCACTGACAGGTCCCTCAGGACTATTCTATTTACTTTTGGTAGGATGGCCGGTGGTGCGACTCTTCATGTAGCCAATCGATCTTACATGCAACATGCCTTGGAATGCCTCCAACCGAAGGTGTTCAACTGGTGCGACGCAGTACTTCTTGTGGTGAAAGAACAGTTGACCAAGATAAAGAGCGGGAGGTTGAAGAACTTTGGGTATGGTTCTATTTTGACTGCCTTTGCCTTGGAGAAGATACCATTGATGCAGCCGCAGTACATTGCACTCGATTTACCTTCTCCTACTGAACCACGTATGCAGAGATGGGTTGACCACATGTCTAGGCATGCTGGCCATTCTCAGATTTCATTTTCTGATACCTTCTTTAGGTGGTTTGATCGTCAGGAGATGGTTTATTCCGAGTATCCATACGCTGGCATGTACTTCCGGGGTGATCCGGATTTGGTACTGCCGGATGGTGAACAGTGGGGTGCCATTGGTAAAATCTCTGACCATATTCCTGTTTATCGTTTTTGCTTATAATTTCCTTGTGCTTTACTCTATCAAGACTTTAATCAAACTCATGTGTACATGCAAATGTTGGTCCTGTTCGTCCAACAGTTCGCCCGAGAGTACCAGCTGCCACCCCAGCAGGAGAGGCCGTCGGAAGGGCTATCCTTTGTGACCTTGACGTGGCCGAGACTCTCGCAGCATTACAGGAGCAGGTTGAGGGCCTCACTCTTGGTATTCCAGATGTGAGGACTGACGAGCTACCCTTGAGGCTACAGCGGCATACTACTGGTGTGCCAAGACGATGGACTCGTCTCTTGCGCATGATCGCACAGGCTGTGACTTGCTATCACGAGCATCATTAGACTAGGGTGCCCCCTAGCATTTTGAGTTTTTTGTCATTTGACTGATTTTGTCTTGGTTACAGAACATTATGTGTAAACCATAAACAGTTATATATATTTTTGATTTTCGGAGTTTTATTTTGGTTAAGTTACATGATCCAAATGCAAACATTGATGGTATGTTTCTTTTTGTAAATGTTGCAAATGTCTATCTAACACATAATTTGCTAATGAGTCAGTTAATGTGTTTAAGTTTCTGGAAATATGTTGATATTGAATAGAATCAAATTGTCTTTCCAAAATCTTAACCCTTAGGAACATGCGATAAATAGCTGGGTTTCGGACGAAATATATACCATTGAGTTGTAGTATTATGAGTTGTGAGTCTAGCCTGACAATTAGTTGGCGTATACCATGTGTGATGGCATCAGAGAGAAGTTCTATCAACGCGCTATATTCAGTGATGTTATTTGTTGATTGACCAATACATACACCTCTGAAACTTACTAACTCGCCGCTTGGATAAAAAATGGCCCAGGCTGCGGAGGATAGGTTCCGCGAACTACGACTCGCTCCGTCGGCATATCCAACACATGACTCCAATAGGTTTGACATCTGTGACAAATGTAAAAAGTGGATTACTTGACCAAAATAAACACTTTAGCGAAAACAAAAATATAACAAAAGCACATAGGTTACCATTACGCATAGTAACACTTGAGGTACAACCCATTACGAGGTTGCGCTAGCGGAATTCCGTCGTAATCCATTAACTCGTAGGCTCCTTCTTCTTCTTCTCTTTCTTCTTCTTTTCCTTCTTCTCCTTAGGTGCTTGACATTTGGCTTTAGTAGCCCCATCAAGCGAAGAGGAAGGAGGAGAGGAAGAATTAGAGGGAGTAGAAGGTTGGGGGGTAACTCTGGACTGGCCTAATTGCTGATTCGATTGTTCAGGAATAGTGGTGTTCTGAACGACAGAGGTTGAGAAGAGCCATACAGGCAAACCAATTATCAGTCCTGGAAGCGACAATGTGGCCATATGGGGTGCACCAACATCTCCCCAAGAGGAGAAGGGAATAGGATTTCCTCCAAGGGGAATTCCTTGGTTGGTGGACTCCATTTTCTCAACTCAAGATCAACGTAGGAAAGGGGTAATGAATATTCCGCTTAAAATAAATTTTTGACGCTTTGACACAACTTGTTTTTTCAGTTTTTAAGAGTCGATAAAAAACAAAATATGACTCTAGTCTCCTTCGATTTTTAATGAGCCTGAAGTGACAAGTGCTCAGATGGACCTTTTCCGTTAAGGAGTCTGAAAAGGAACGAAAGGGACTACTCTGGAGATCTAGGTAGAGGGAATACCAAACCAATCGCAAAACTGCAGAATACTTTTTACGGTACGGCAGTCAATCTTCCTAAATGCTGTGTTCAGTGCATTGCGATCGATAGGGTGGCATACACAGCTTCCTAAGGATAAAGGATTTAAGCCTATAGGGGTCTCCCAAAATATACTCGACGGTACGTGGGAGTACAAGTCCGTACTGGCACTTATCGTCTCAAAGTGGAGGAATCACCCAAACATCAGTGAGGACAATAGTTACCAGGCTTTACGACGCCAGAATATGTCTCTAGCCTAGACCTCTAAATGTTGTGCGTTAAGTTCCAAAGCGTTGTTAGATTCATTGAATTTATTTTAAGTTGATCTTGCTTATGAAGTTTGCCTTTTGGGTTCACCACGAGATGTAGATGTAATTCCTAAAATGCAATCTAAAGATGATAAACAAACTTTTATCTCTTTTGTGCAATGAAAATCCTAGCTACAAGGGGAAAAGAAAGACAGAATCTTTTCACAAAGAGCAAAGAGCACACTGTAAATGCACTTTCCTAAATCAAGCCAAACAGACTGTCTATATGCAAATGCACACGCATGTATTTGTTTTCGACTTTCTTGGTATTGATGCTAAAAAGAAAGTTGATGTACAAATCTGAATTTCTTTTCAAGCGACAAATATAAACAAGCTCTTTTTTCGAAATAAAAAACAGAGATGATTACGACACCTTACGATTTTGAAATGAACACTCGTTCTTGATACTAGAAAATTGCAAATTCAGACCAAAGGCAATAGTAACAGTATAATTGACCATCAACAGCAATCAAACTTTCTCCTATGATCGAAATCGACACTTGCGACAGATTCAAATCAAAGGACGACAGTACGACTATTCTACTTTTGCAATGGAAAATTGTAAACGACTCAACAAACACACAAAAACATCTATAGTTCTTTTGTACAAAGGAGGCGGAATAACAACAAGGAAAAGAGGTTTCAAACAGACATATACTGATCACAGGCAGCAAAATCTAGGGATAGAACTGGAAAGAATGAAGCACAAGAACCACAACTGCACAGAGTCAGTCTGATCAGCGCACCTGTAACACAGAGAATCTGAAATGCAGTGCAGGTTGCCCACTCGGGAAGTGCACTGAAATTCAGAATCTCTTAACAGTACCTACGCTGGGCCAGAAACGAGACTCTGTTCGAGTTCCGGGTCACAGTTTGCAGTTCAGTCCTGGGTTTTTGGCCGAGTAAAAAGCAATCAGTAATGAAACAATCAGGGGTAGATCTAAGGAGGATCTAAGAGCTCTCACAAGGGCAATCAGATAGTTTGTGAATCAGTTGTTTAAATCATAAACAGATCCAGTGAATGGATTGAAGCAGCAGTTATCTACTTTGCATTTGTTATGGCAAATGCAGTTCGAAAGCTACTTATAAGTTTATGAAACAAACAACAAAGAGATACACAAACAAACTAATTAGACATTCCCCAGTGGAGTCGCCATTTTGTTACCGGGAAAAGTGTCTATTTAGAACTGCTCTATCCCACTAAGGTGTGACAGTTTCCTTAGAAACAAACAGAGAAAAAATACTTTTGTATTTCCTTTATGAATTATAAATAGAGAGGAATAGAAAGAACCAACCTATGTCTTGTGCTAATCCTTTGATCCAATCCCTCTCTTCTTTGATAGTCTCCAGCTACCTGCTCCCTTGCTTGCCCAGCTTCACAAAGTACCTGTAAGATCACAGAAGAAGAGCACTATACAAAGACATGGATCTATATTCATAAACAACTTAGGATCAGATTTAAGTTAACCATACAAAATGTAACAAGCATCAATGATACAAAAGCATGGAGGAAAACTCAAATAGTTTTTATTGATAAACAAGAAAAGATCCAGGAGGAGTTACAACCATCGGTTCTGACCCAGCATCAACCTCCCAGCAAAGAATCCCCTCTTCACCTCAAACAAAGCATAAATCACCCAACAATCTGATGTTTGTCTCTAGAAACCAACAACAATTCCTTACAATATGCAAAATTCTAGCCCCTGGATCTCTGGGATGAGGGATCCATATATAGATATCTATAAGGAGGATGAGTCAGCTTGTGATTTGATTAGTGTCTTATCTCTATCAGTTCTTGCTTCCACTTGGAGACTGAAGGCCTCTTACTCATCCTTGGTCGAATTCAGTGAGGCAAGTGTCACAGGAGAAGATTCTGGAAGCTTCCATTGCCTCTCCACCTCGCGGAATGACACTGCCATTTGTCATTTCTCACCCATCGCACCCCACAGAAGGGACTTTTGAACTGCAACGCACCCTCACAGTGTATTTAGGTGCAATGAAACACACCTAGCCAGTGGAGCAGCTGAAATGATCCTGTTTTGACCAATTCTGAGCAGTTTCTGGTTGAGAACTTTTGGGAGAAGCTGTAATATGTTGACCTTGTTCTTTTAGGGGTTAGAACAACACTTTTAGGGACTTAGGAGCCCTTGGTTTATGGACATTTCATGCTTGGAGTTGTAGGGCACAAAAATTTCTATAATAGACCTTTTGCCTCTAGAATATTAATGTTCCTCGAATCCTTGTCTTCTTCTTCAATAGTCACATTATAGCACTCCAGCACATGTGCAACTAGGCAGTCTAATCTGGTTGAATCAAATCCAAGGGTTCTTGCGGTATTCTGAAGATCACTACATTGACCTCCTACAATGCTTCATCAATGCATTCAAATCCATCTTCAAAGCTGAATGTCATTAAGAATCCCTGTCTCAAAATATCCCATTCGTCAGTGGCATGGAAGAGCTCTGTTTCCAAGCACCAATTCATGGGTATTACATCTAAAGTGTGACAAAACAAATGCACCCACTCTGGTTGTGGCTTTGCTCCATAAGCGTCAGTCCATCTTGATAATTGATCGCATGGATCACTTCTCCCATCATACTTTTCTATCAGTCTCAATTTTGGGCGACCAAATCACAACCTCATCATTTTTCTGTATTCGCGCCATCCATCAAAAGTGCCCTAATGCATACCCCACCATCTTGCGGGTGTAGCACGCAGTGACAAATCTAGTGCTTGGAAGCGATGCTTCTGAGGCACTTCGCTTTCAAATGCATCCAAAAATTTATCTGGATTAGTTAGACCATCATAATAAGGCAAAATTATTACCTCTAATGATACACAACACAACTATTTAGTCATCATGTTACAACACAACGTAGATACTTCGTGCAACCTATTTTTCCAGTGTTCTAACTCCTCATCTGAATCTGACATGCAGGAGCTTTCACGGTCCCATGCAATACGTCCATCTGCTGTCGGATTCACCCAATATTGATCTTGTGTTGTTATTTTGTAAATCTGGTCCAAATCATCATCACTTTTGTAATCGTGGACTGGTTAAGTATAGCAAGGTCCTTTTGCAGGGTCTAAAGATACTACTATGTGGAGCTATTTCCTTTCAAATTACTTCATCTGCTTCTTAAAATTGATTACCCCATTCATATCAATAGCCCAATCAATCCCAAGGAGTGCGGATAGGGATTGTAAATCCGCCAACGCACTCGCACCTTCAATATCTACTGTCACTCCCTGTAATCCTCCCGTGGGGATAGTATTTTGTTGATTTTCCATCCTCAATTGAATCAGAGACCACTACAACATAGGTCTCCCCATTATTTCCCACGTCGTTTTAGGTAATACGTTCACGTCTGACTCCAAATCTAGGATAACTTGATCCATTTCATACTCTCTGATTTTCTCATTGTGTCTCATCTCACAGCCTGTTCTTGCCTTATGCTTACCAATTTTTCTGACTACTCGAGGTCCTTCACGGGAATTTTATTTTCCGGAACATTTATTTATCAACTCCTGTAATCCTTTCACGGCCTTGGTGTCGCGTAGTAGCTTCATACAGGTCTCCAAGAATGTAGTAAGCATGGATGGGTCCATTTCTTCAGACAACTTATCCTGACTTCCTGAGGTAGAAGCGTTAGGGAAGCTTTTCTTTGCTTCCATGAAGGTTTCTTTTGCATGCTTTAAAATCAAACCCAACCTCCTTTTCTGGAGCCTTGTGGACCCATTCACTTTCTTCAGGTTGCTTTCCTTTATCTTCACCAATCATCATTCCACTTGACAACATAATATTCACAGTAGGATCCTCCTCGCGGGGTTTAGCCCTCATCATCTTTAGGTTCTGGGTAGGTTGTTGAGGATATGCCCCCTTTTACCGCATCTTAGTTATTAATATAGGGTAATCTTCTATTACATGATCAAAATGAGTATAGTATTTGCACGACATGCATGGGGTTCATACACTCATGTGCATAGTGTCCTAGCACTCCACAATTGTAGCAACTAACTTCGCCATGACATCTACCAGGTCTTCCTCCACCTCAGCCTCATTTGCACCCCTGATATCCTCCGTGTGATCTCCCAACCCGTTGATACGAAGGCCGATTTTATGTCTGCATTCAATACGTGGTGTTGGGAGCGGGATCCCCCAAGGGCAGTTTTGGGGCTAAAAGCCCATGTTTAAGCCAAGTTTTGTAATATTATTGTAAAGACTCCAAATTTTGTGGTCGCGGAGTGTGAAGGTATTATGTGTCACAAAGGGTAGTCTTCCCTTAGTTTTGTAAAGTAAAGTCAGCTGTAAGAGATCTACCCACGGTCCGCCGACCATGGGATTGTATAAAAAGAGCTAAATTCTAAGTAGTTAGAGACAGAAATGGATCGATAGAAGAAGTAAGAAAGTCATAGCTTTAGACTAAGAAGTCTAAAGTCTTGGGTTATAGTGTAGGTAGAGGCTTTGCAGCTGAGTGCGCAGAGGCCTAGGGTAGAATTCTGTAACTGAGTGTGCGGACCCCTGCAGTTGTGTGCGCATGGTGAACAAAGTCTATAATACTTGGAAGTTATTAATAAAAGGAGTTATTTTGCAATTTCTGTGTATTTGTTTTGTTGATGGGTTTTGGATATTTTGTGTATAAATTTCCTTTATTATGCTTATATGGTGCACGAATGAATGCAATTACATTGTATAATTGAACGCAATCATGAATATCTGCTTATGCAGTGATAACTTTAAGTATTTGACAAGATAAGAAGATCACTTAGGATAATTGAGGAATCTGCACTGCACGCTGGCATAGCAGTGCGAAAGTACCCGAGCCACAGGTTAGGGCTGTGTGAAGGTTGACTGTATACTTTCGCAAAGGTATTGAAGGTCGGAATAAATGGTTTGTCTTACAAGCCCTAGAGCAAGATCATCTGCAGGAAGGTAGGGATAGAAGAGATCAAACGACCATCTCAAGGGTGTGGAAACTTGGTTCTAGCATCCCCCCATACTACTTCGGTTGAGAATCGGCCTGCCCTCTGTGGGCTGATGACGAAAGGGCTAGTAGTGTAGGGATTTGTTTGGCTGATTAACGCTGAACCTGGATCAGGCCCCCTCAAGCCAACAAATGGTTCTATTGCCGGGACCGGAATCTACATAAGATATGTGTTACACAATAATTTGTCACTGTCTTCACTCCAGTCTTCCTACTGTGTCATGTGTCCAAGTCATACATGCTCATATTAGACAAATGCTCTCTTATGTTGCCAAATGACCCACTTTTCCTAAGTTATTTGCCTCATCGCATCTGTTGGCTAAATAAACACGCTAAAGGGCACTCCTAAATAGTCCAGAAGCGCTGCCATCGCGGAAGTACACCTAATTCCCGCGATGGTTTGATTTTTTGTGCCAGCGCGAGGTGGCGTGTAATCCTTAGTGATTACCTGACTAGCTACGTTATTTAATAGCGATGTCAGTGCATATGATCAGTTATGTACCCGCAATGATCCAGATTGGGCGAATTTGTTCCAATAGTCAGCCTTCCCAATGACTTCAGACCTGGTTTTTGGCATAGCTTGTATCGCCCTCCTTTCTCTGGCATGGTTGTTCCATCATTTGTGCTACCTTCCTTGGAGATAAGCTCACTCTTCCACCTTTCATGAGACTCCTTCTCCTATTTAAACTCTCACCATTGCTATGCACTGCTAGTTTTTGGGATAGTTACTGATAGTTGGCTAGTGGAGTAGTGTTGTTAGTTTTTGTGAGTTTGCTATATAGCTGGTGTGAGTGTGACAAATGTGGGATTGTTGATAGCTTGTGGAAGGTTGTGAAGTGCCCTTAATCTTGTGTAAAATTTGTGAGTGAGAGAGACTTGTCTGTTGGGAGATCCATCTTCAAAGAGTGAATTCTTGAGGAACATGCTGGCTGGATCCCTCTGAGAAGGCTTGTGACGTCAAGAATTTGGTTGTAAGCTTACTCTTATTTCATTATTAATGCAATCAATGACGTTTTCCTATGTCTTGTATGTAATGTACTTGATAGCTCATGACTTCTTGACTTTGTGAGTAAATAAATCATTGTTGTTTCTGGTTATGTGCTTTGTTGTATTTCTTTTGCATTGTTTCAGGTTGATTACTCATTAGGAGAAGGAAGAGGAAGCTGGAGCAGCGCAACGGAACTCCATCGACCACCAGTTGAGGTATGCCTCCAACTATGATTATTTAAGGAAAGCTATTGTTTATTTGTCCTTGTTTATGACTAGACCCACTCTAGGGCTAGAGGGGTTGCCTCTATCCGCAGAGGGAACATTTTCCTGCATCACAAATTGGGGACTCCGTGGGGAGCTTTTGCCTTTGTTCTTTTCTTGTTTACTCTTGTCTTGATTTTCTGATTTGGTCTCTTTTGAATTTTTGGGGATTAGTTACCAGTCTTCTGAGTTTCCTGGCCTGATCTGGGAAATGCCCTTATTTGATTGAAGATTTGACTGTTTTTGATTTGGGAGTTTTGCTTCACCTATTATTGTTTTGAACATCATCCCAGCTTTAAATTTAACAGTCACGCTGTCATCGCATCCACCCTTTTGTAATATCCTGTTCATCGCGTGATTAGGCGTAATAGTTGCGACGGTTCTAAAAATTGGACCATCGCGGAAAAGTCGTGTACTTCCGTGCTGACATCGATCTGTTGTTGTGGCGTGTTCTTTATCAGTGCTTGTTGCTTGTGTATTACCCGGGCTGATTCCTATAGAATTGATTTTCTCAATTCTGCCTCTTGAGTCCATCAGTCGTGCTGGTCTCTTGCTGTTCTCACTTGTTTGATGAATTTTTTTTCACTGTTTATAGGTTGAGGCACTCTCTTGCGAGCTTTGTTGAATGAATCTTGTTTTCTTGCTTCTGTGACCTAGTTTCATTGTTTCAAGTCTCTTGGATCAATTTCGCTTGGTTGCTTGTTTGCTCAAAGATTTGTTTGCAGCTCGCTGTTGGTTTGATTAAGCCTTCCCCTTTGTTTGTTTTTGGTTGATTGTTTAGTGACTATTATTGAACCGATCTCTGGCATTGATTCGATTTCTCTTCACTACCCGAACATAGATCACAATTGTTTGGATCAACCATTTTTCGACACTTTCTTGTTGCTTATTTGCTTCTTCTAGAATTAGAGACATCAAAATCAAAATAATTGCATTCATTTAGTATACAAAAGTGAAAGTGAATTTTCATTTCAAGTTTACATATTGGAAAGTGAATGTTTAATCTCTCATTAGTAGTATCCGTGCACTTTAGGAATTGATGTCTGCTTGCATTGAGTGACTGCCTTTATTGTCTTGGTTTTCTTGGTTTGGGAATGATATCTCTACCCTCCCATAGGTAGGTGTTCATCGAAGAAAAAGATATTTTTTGATTCATTCTAGCTACATCCTAGGATTTGTTATATATATACAGTAAGGCCTGAAAATTGAAACATAATCCAAGATCAACTCTAAAATTAATTGAATAAATCTAACAATGCATTGGAACATAACGCACACTATTTAGAGGTCTAGGCTAGAGACGTGCTCCAGTATCGTTAAACCTAGTCACTTTTGTTTCCACTCATGGTTGGGTGATTCCTCCTTCTGTGACTCAATAGTGGTCTAGCAGGGAATTGCGCTCCCATGTACCATCGAGTATATGCTGGGAGACCCCACTAGGTTATCATCCTTTATGCATAGGAAACCGTGTCTGCCGCCTTACAAGCCGTAACGCACCGAACACAACATTCAGGAAGATTGATTGCTGTATGGAAAGTCCTTGGTTTTCATATGACTGCCAAGGTGTATATGCAGTTTTAGGGATTTGTCTGGTAAACCTTTTTCCTAGTTCTACAGAGTAGTCACTTTCGTTCCTTTTCGGACTCCCTAAAAGAAAAGGTCCATCTGAGCACTTGTCACTTCAGGCTCATTAAATATTCGAAGGTGACTAGAGTCATCTTTTTGTTCCTTTATCAACTCTTTAAAGATGAAAAGGTTAAGTTCTGTTCCTGTATCTTAAAATTTATTCGCCACGCTTCACATTTACCCTGTTAGATCTTGTTTGCGTTAGCTTGAGTAGAGTCCTTTCTCATTAGTTTTCCTAGGGTTTTTGAATCATCATCCTGGCGGAATCACCGATCCCGTCGCCCGTTCCAAGTGACCAAGGGTCTCCTTCCTCTGTTGCTCTTGAGGTATTGGTGGTCAGTAATACTCTCCCTGTTATTCCGAGTATCCAACCGATTAACTCTCATGCTCTAGAGGACGAGACTTACGATATTCATTGGAACCACGTTTGGGAGCCTTCCGAAGAATATATTCCTGGTACTCCTCCTAGTGTTTCGGTCCCAATGTCTTCTTCTGATATGGAGGACACATCCCCTGTTACGAGTGAAGAATCCGTTGCGACGAGTGGTGAAATTCCCACCTCAACAGAAACTACACCTTTTCGTATCACCTCTCTTGGTGTCACGTTGCCTTTATGCTATAAGGCTTTGAGGGATGTTATGGGTTCTAGGACCTCCCTTATGAGTTCTATGTGGTATCACACCACCACTCCGACCTCGGAGTCTTTTATTCCTCAAATTCACAATGTGTCTGTCACTTCCGTCCTGACTATTCCAACTGTCTGTGTGGCTTCTTCAATCCCCTGTTGTTGGTGTCGTTACTGCATCCTCAGTTATGACCTCTGTTGCTGGACCTTCTTCCGGGTCAGCAAATAGTGGCCCATCGGCATGTGTACCCAGAGTTGTTGATCCTACACTAAGTGCCCCACCTTCTTCTGGTTCCATTCCAGTGGGGGGGCATACGATCAATATTTGTATGCTCTTCAGAATCCGGATCCTCAAAATCCGTTTCATTATTACAATTCTAGAGGGGATCATATCTATCACCGCGGAACTTTGCCACCTCAGCCTGTGATTGAGGTCATGGTCCGTTATCCGTTGCTTGGACCACCATTGGTTATGGCGGTGGCAAAGTATCGCCTGCGCATCTTCAAGGACCACCTTATCAAGGCCAACCATCTTACGTGCAACCCTCTGATGGGTAGCAGTATTATGGGCAGTCTTATCCAGCGCAACCTGGAGGCCCACAAGGACAACCCTTCTAGGGACAACCTTCGGCCTCTAGTGGTCCGTCTTTTACCTATTTCACGCAACCTTCTGGTAATCCAGGACAATCTTACATGCAACAAGGCCAACCTAGTGTTCGCAAGGCTACCCTTCTGGCAAGTCGGGCAACCTTAGGTTCAACAAGGCCAACCCACTGTCCAGTCTGGTCAATCATCTGGACAAGTTGGTCATCCTCAAATCTGGTTAAGTCAACCAACTGTCCAATCTGCTCAGCCATCCAGTCTATCAGGACAACCCTCAGTTGTGCAAGGACAACCCAATACCCATCAAGCTCAACCTTCTGGGCAAATGGGTCAATCTCAATCTCAACTAGGTCAACATTCTGGCCAGATGGCTCAGCCTCAATTCTCTCAAGGACATCCATCTGGGCTTGCTCAACCGGGCACTCAAATGATTTTGCTTCTAAAGCTCAACTCGGTTTTCAGCCCCAGGCTGGGCTCCAGACCCAATCTGGTTTTCAAATGCAGGTTGGATCTCAATCTCAACCCGCTTATCAAACGAAGCCTGGTTCCCAGGCTCAGTTTAGAGCCCAGCCGCCTTATGGTTCCCAAAAATCCCAAGGGAAAACTCAATTTGCCCCGTATCAAAATTATCAACAACTACAAGTGAGTCCTTATCAGAATTACTAGCAATCCTACGTTTCTCATGCAGGCCAAGTTGGTAATCAATGGAATGCTGGGGGGCAAATCCAGGGTCAGCCATCCTATAACCCCTATGGAAAAAACCATCCTCGGTCAAATTTGTTCGAACAAAATCAATGGGGGCAACTAGCAGCTGGCTGGAACTCTAGTACTACCTCCTATCCACGGCCTCAGATGTCCTCTAACCCTTAATTACCCTTTTTAGCAACGTTGGAATTACCAGATGTGTCCAAGCTGACAAATGATCCTATTCTTCATAATCCGTATTGGCCCCCAGTCCCAGCTAAGATTCCCGGTGACTGTCCCAAATTCGATGGTAAATCTAGAGAAGATCGCCAAGCCCACATCATGACTTATCATCTATGGTGTTCATCGAATTCGTGGCTCGATGATTCAATTCGGCTCCGCCTTTTTCAAAGGACCCTCACTGGCTCTGCTGCTAAATGGTATATTGAGTTAGCTTGTGGATCTTTTCAGGATTTTAACTCATTGGCTATGGCATTTTTAACCCATTTTCAGTTACCGATTCGATATGAAATGGGCACACACCTCATGACATCCTTAAAACAAACAACAGCTACGCATATCTATGATCATATCCATGAATGGAGACGGCATCACCGTTTGATTAAGTTTTGGATTCCCGATCAACTTCTCACTGATTGGTTCACGAACTCATTCGTCGGTCTGATAGCACGAGACATTGCTATGGGGGCATGTGTAACTGAAGAGCAGGCTATTGCGCGCGCTCAGTACCTTGACTTGGTTTACTGCCAGTCTAGTATGCTATATGATTATTTGCTTGATGCCCCGAGACCCAGAACTTTCAAAGCCCCACTGGCACCATCTGTTGACTGTATCATTGGTTCTGTTAATCCACCTTCTAAGAAATCTTCCACAAATCTTAGGAAGAAAGAGTCGAATGCTCCGAATGAAAATACTTCTCAGGTTGTATCCAATTCTGGTAATACTTTCGAGGTCAACGCCGTTCAGTCCACCACGGCGGACAAAGCCTCGAAAGGAAAGAAGAAGGGAGAAGGAAAGAATAAAGTTGATTAACCTAAGTAGGATTCCCCTAAACCTCTACCCGAGGAAGGTGCCAAATGCAAGCCCAAGTATCCTTGTCTTATCTGTGACGAGGATCACTATACCAAAGGCTGCCCAAGGCAGTCTGAAGTTAGTCGTTTGTTGAAAGGTGCTTCCGGGACTCCTGCCGTGCTCAAAGAGCCTTTTCCCTCGCAGCAAACACAAATGGTGGCTGATCCATCCCAATCCTCTTCTCCCTTTGGTTCTCAAGTGTTTATGGCTGGAACGATTCCCGTCCACATTAGTACTTAGGTAAAAGAGTATCCGTCGCCTGCCGGGAAAGAGCTTGAGGTTCCCTCTAGCACTCCTCTGTCTAGTTCTGGTCCGCTCCATATCGAGAGACCTAGCACTGAGGTGCCTGTTCGACCCCATCCTAAAGGTGTACTCCGAAAATCTTCTTACAACCCTAATGCTTGTGCTGCTCAGCACTATAGCATCGTTGAGGTCTTAGCCCAGGCTCCGTCAGCTATGTCTGCTTTAGAAGTTCTCTAGAGCTGCCCCTCTCAGAGGAAGTCCTTGCTATCGGCCATCTGTGGCATTGACTCGGCTGACTCGGATCTGATTACTTTTGACTTAGAAAGCCATATACCAAGACTGCCTCACCAAATTGCCTTCCTTATTCAGGTCATCATCAATTCCAAAATGATTCATCGTATAGTCATTGATGAAGGCGCTTCAACTTGCATCATGTCTATTTCTTGTTGGAAAGCTATTGGTTCTCCGACTCTGAGCTAGTCTCCCACGACCTTGGAAGCCTTTGATGGGAGAGAGTCTTGCCCTTACGGTATACTCCAACGTTTGCCCATTACTTTGGAAGGGAAGACGGTTGAAGTGGAAGTTGAAGTTGTTGATGCTAATCTTACTTACAACCTCCTTCTGGGATGCAGCTGGACATACACCATGCGAGTCGTGGCTTCATCTCTATTTCATGTCATTCGTTTCCCTCATCAGGGGAAGATCGTCACTGTAGACCAGCTGTCTTGCTTCGCCTCCTCTTTTGAAGGCAGCGTGCCCTTTGTGGAGCATACCTCTATCCCATGTGAGAGTGTGGGAGCTGGAATTTTTAAAGATCCTACCCTTATGGGTGTTTTTTCACTCCCACCTCCTAACGTCGCTCCTATTAATATGATTTCTATTTTCTCTGATCCTTGGGTCCTTCCTCCCGCTGTTCATATAAGCTCAAGGGGCGATGAGATGTCGTTGAGTCTTGCCAAGCTCAACTACATCGAAATTTTTACTGCATCGGCTCCACCTTCTGAGCCTGCTCTTTCGAGCAAAGCTCTCGACTCGTACGCTCATTCCCCTTGGTTTGGAGATGACACTTCTTCAGACCCTTTAAAGGAAATATTTCCTTCTGATGAAGCTATTATCGAGACCATGTCTCTCGAGGAACCCCCTTAGTCTGATCATCACCATCGTTCCTCATTTCTCCCTGCCCACTGGGAAATGCTTACCTGCCTCGGATGTTTTCTCCTTGTCTCCCATCCCAACCCCTTCAAACACCCATTAAAGTTTATCAAGTGTCTTCCAAAGGGAACATGGGAAACATCATGCAAACCTAACCCATCGACATCTCCGTTAAACCAGGGATTGTCGAGCATATCCATGTCGGAGTAACTTGTACTCCAGAGGAGATTCAACTCTATACTGATCTTTTTCGCGAGTTTCGTGATGTCTTTGCTTGGTCTTACGAAGAAATGCCCAGTACTGATCCTAGCATCGTGGTGCATGAGATATGTATGTATTTGGGTGCTAAGCCTGTTCGCTAGCGTCTATGCCCCATGCACCCCCGAAAGGCTGCGGCCATTAAAGTGGAAGTTGAAAAGCTTCTTAAGGTTGGTTTTATTTACCCCATCCCACTCACAAATTGGGTCTCCAATATTGTCCCTGTGACTAAAAACAGGGTACTATTCGAGTCTGTGTTGATTACCATGATATTAATCGGGCCTGTCCCGAGGATAACTTCCCCACACCCTTGATTGACCAGCTCATTGATGAGTGTGCTGGGAGCGAAATGTATTCATTCATGGATGGTTTTTCTAGATATAACCAGATCAATATTGCACCCACAGATTAGCACAATACTGCCTTTATCTGTCCATGGGGCACTTTCGCCTACAAAAATCTCCCTTTCGATTTGAAAAACGCCGGTGCTACCTTTCAATGCACAATGTCTTATGCATTCCATGATATTCGACACATTGTGCAACCGTACCTGGATGATCTACTAGCTCATTCAGCTAAACGCCAGGACCATCCCTCTCATCTTCGTGAAATCTTTCTCTGCTATCGACACTACCACATCAGGCTTAATCCTCATATGTGTGTCTTCTACGTTGAGTCAGGCAGATTTCTCGGGTTGATCGTCTCCCAAGAGGGCATCCATTTGGATCCCCTTAAAGTCAAGGCTATTCTGAATCTTCCTCCCCTTGCTTCTTTGTAGCAATTGCAGAGTTTGCAGGGCAAAGCGAATTTTTTATGACGATTCATTCTGAACTATGCTGAAGTGGCTAAAGGTTTCACGCGGTTGTTAAAGCGGGATACCCCTTTTCATTGGGATACCGTTGCTCAAGAGTCCTTCGAGCATCTCAAGGTTCTCCTTGTTTTTGCTCCATTGTTGCATCCTCTGAATTATCATCGTGACTACACTTTGTATTTGGCCGTTACCGATATCACTATTGGCATGGTTCTCGTTCAAGATGATGACGATGACACTGAGCATGTCATATATTATCTCACCCGCAATCTTCTAGATATAGAAACTCGATATGCTTACGTCGAGAAGTTGGCATTGGCCACCGTTTGTGCCATCCAACATTTCCGCCATTATATCTTGTTGCGCACTACGACAGTGGTTTCTGATTGCAACCCGATGACGTACATCCTGTCACGTCAGTTGCTGGGGGGCAAGTACTCGAAGTGGATCGTTCTCCTCCAAGAGTTCGACCTGGAATTCACCACCGCCAAGTCTAAGAAATCCCTCGTTTTTGTTGAGTTGCTTTGCTCTTTGCCATCTTCTACCGCACCCTCTCGGTTAGAGGACCATATCCCGGACGAAACTCTCTTCTTAATCAACACCCTTGATCCCTGGTATGGGGATATCATTGTCTATCTATAGATGCCTTCTTTTCGTCCCGATGTGTCTAAGGATGCCCGATGATGGATTCATCATCAGTCTCAGCCCTATCGTATTATTGGGGACACCCTGTACCATCTTGGTGCCAAATCTGTTCTTCGTCGATGCTTAACATTCGAGGAAGCTGAGCGAGTTTTAAATGACTGCCATTCTAGCGCCTGTGGTGGTCACATGTCTGGATATGCCACTGCTAAAAAAATCCTCCGCGCTGGGTACTTTTGGCCCTCCATATTTAAGGATTGCATTCTTGCCATCCGCTCCTGTCACAAGTGCCAAATTTACCAGCGGAATATGCGTGCGCCTCCCGATCCAGTGGGGCATTGATCATATGACTTGCAACCCTCGCTCGGCTGGGGGGCATGGGTATATCATCGTTGCCATTGATTACTTCACAAAATGGGCCAAGGCGATGCCCACACTATTTGAAGATGGTCACACAGCAGTGAAATTTTTGTTTAATCATGTTATCTCACAGTTCGGAGTCCCTCAGGCTATAGTCACTGATCACGGTAAGCATTTTCTTAATCACATGATGATTGAGCTAACAACCCAGCTAGGCTTGCGGCATGATAGATCAACTCCATACTATCCTCAAGCCAATGGCCAAGTAGAAGTCGTCAACAAGATTCTAGTTACGATGCTTCAACTTACCATTGGCATGCATAAGTCAAACTAGCACTTAACGTTGTTCTCCGCCTTGTGGGCCTACCGAACTTCTGTGAAGGATGCCACCAGTTTCACTCCATTTCAATTAGTTTATGGACTAGAGGCTACCCTTCCCATCGAGTGCGAGATCCCTTCTTTAAAATTAGCCATCGAATTGCTCCCCAACACTACTCCGATAGAAGAATGCCTTCTTTACCTAGAACGGCTAGATGAGACTCGTCGGCTAGCCTGTCTAGCTATCAAAGCACAGAAGAAGAGAGTGAAAACTCACTTCGATCATATTGTCTACCCTTGTTCTTTTGTTGAAGGAGATTTAGTCATGCTCTATGATCAAGCAAATGATAAGCTGGGTGCTGGCAAATTCGAGCCCATGTGGCACGGGCCTTATATTGTAAAGTGAGTTTTGCAAAAAGGGGCCTACGAGCTGATTGATTATGAAGGGAATCCTCTGGATAAGCCCCGAAATGGGCTTTACTTGAAAAAGTATTATGTGTGAATTTCATGCACTTTGGTTTTTACATAAGTGTGTTTTTAGCAGGTGTGTTGTGCATGTGTTTTCATGTTTTGGCTTGGTGTGTAGGCGTGATTTCCGCTTATTGTGTCTTTTGCTTCTTGTGCAGATGTCTGGTGCACCTTATGTTGGTTTCGCTGATGGTGCCTGCCGCAGTACTCGCAGTTTGTCTTCTGCGGCATGGGTGATCTACGATCCTCATGGTGAGTTGATAGACCTTCAAGGTGTTTGTCTAGGTTGTACCACCAACAATGTCGCTAAATATAGTGTTGTTATTGAGTTACTGGCCGAGGTGATTAATCTCGGTATTCATGCATTGGTTGTGAACCTGGACTCTCAGCTTGTCTTCCACCAGCTCAATGGGCAATATTCCGTCAGAGATCATCAGATTTTAAGGTTGTATTTATGTGTTAAATTGTTAGAAAGGAATTTTGATTTCATTACATATCAGCATATTCCACGACAATTAAACACGCTAACTGATGCATTGGCTAATCATGTATTAGATATACATTTGTGTAACATGTAATCAAAATAGCATAAAAGAAGCATGTAAAACACAGTAATAAAACCATAGAATATATATATATATATATATCGTGTGGCACACCGAGGCGCTCAAAAAATAAGTGTACATGTCCAAATAGAGTCTGTGTTCTCCATATATCTGAGACACATGTCTCTCAAAAATCACCAGCAGGAAATAAAAACCTAGGCGACTACTGAGGTGGGTTGTGCTCTCTGTAGCACCCAGCGCTCATGCCACCCGCCTCAACAAGCGGTGCACCCTGGGTTCCACTCCTACTATGTAGATATGGATGACCATGGGGACCTCCTCGATCCCCATGTAATCTGGAATCCCTATTGTTAGGCCCTCAAGGTTTTGGGCCACTGTCTCCACCGTATCATCAGGTGGAGGAGCCAAGGCTAGTGCTGCAATGCCCTGCGCATCCCTCCATGCCTTTGGAGCCAGCCCGACAGGTCTCACTGGTCCTACATATGCATACCATAGCATTCATCATTAGGAAATATACATGAAAAATCCAAAAAACATCATAAAAAATAATAATGTAAAAAATGTGATCAAGTGTCTTACCACCATCATCCCACTGCTCTCCAGTGGGCAGCTGCATGTCAGGATCTCTGTGGAAGTCCATGCCGGCATATGGCCATTCCTCCACGAAGATCGTCTGGCACTCCAGCCACTCTCGGAACAGTGTCCCCCATGCCATTGGTTGTCTGCCACCTCCTCGTGGCATGACGTGTGCCCACCGTGTGGCCCTAGTCTCACGTGGTCTGGGCAAATCCAAATCCATATCTTGAAGCTGCAATGCTGGCACCTGCTCCAGCATGAGAGGGACTAAGATGGATCCATAACCAAACTACTTCGTCTCTCCTCGATGGCAGTTGGTAAGTTGCCTCTTCATGTTTGCGGTCACCATTTCTACCCAGTTAAACATGGTTGGATTGAGACATTCAAGAGCCAGCCGGAGATGGGTCTTCAAAGCCTCGTGTTGGGCTTCGGAGCCTGCTGCCGTGTCACCATGAAAAGCATAGCACAAAGGACCACGTCATCCACTGTTGGGATTGCCACCTTCCCACTCCTCATCTTGCGTGCCCATGGGCACACTTGAGCTATCGACATCTCTAAGGAATCACCCCCAGGTCGCTGCCCCTCTAGAATGGGTCTCTCACCTCGACGAGACAGCCCGATCAAAAAATATATGTATTTAGCGTCAAACTCGGTATCCTAGCCTCGGATGATAAATTTCCCATCTGTGGTATTCTAGGCCGGATCAGTAGCTCCAGTAAATCAGGTTGTGATCGGAGATGTGGAGTTAGGAAGCATTTGAGCAATCTGCATGCTCATAATGCATTTCAGCACCCCATGTCGACGAAACCTTCTATGTCATTATCATCATGAGTTCGTTCTTGCCAGACAAATGCCATTATCACCTGCATGACAAGAAAAATCGAATTATCACTTCGTTCACCAAATTCAACGCATAATTTGTATAAAAAATAAGTTCACTTCGTCATCGTGTCTATTTTTAAAACAAACGCGATGATGCGAGGTCGCTAGTTGTATTTTTTCGTGGTCATCGCGGAAGTACACCACTTTTCCACGATGATCGGAGCGCACTATGTGTCATTTTTTTAGGTCATCGTGGACCCGAAGGCTATACCCGTGATGACCGAGCAGCAGAGCTCGGTCCAAAAACCTACCTTAACTAACACATTTAACGTTCAAAATGCATGAAAAAGGTATGGAATTGAAGCGCAGGACAAGAACTAATTTCCTGGAACAAGTTTTGGGGTGAATGATGGACGAACAAGGCTGAAATTAGCTTGCCAACTTTGGTACTCCAAAGTGCCCCACAATGAAATGAACAGTAACAATGGTAAAAATGGTTGGATTAACCCATTTTTATAGTGATTTTTGAAAATTAAAAAACTATATTTTGTAAATGTGGGCTTTTTCTCATTTTTTGTCACATGGTAGTCAAAATATGGTTTTTTAACTATGTTTTTATGATTATTTTTCATTTTATATCGAATGGGTTTACGTTTGACGTGCTTTGTGCAGAGCTACAGGTAGTGGAATTCGTGTACACTTGATCTTAAAAAGTTTCCTTTAAGCTCTTTTCTGACTTAAAAAATGAAAAGATAGCCGAGTTGTTCCTCTTGACTCGTTAAAAGAAGTAAGGGGCAGTCGCCCTTAAGATCTTTTCTGACTGTGTAAAAATGAAAAGATTGTTGGGCCTTTGTCGTTTCAAGCTCGTTATCGGTTATGAAATGACGTGATTCTAACCGCTTTTCTACTTTTTCGGGTCGAAGTCACTAGTTACGAAAAGTACTCCTCGATCGTAATGGTCGGGCAGTTCTTTCGAGTATTGTTTTATACTTTTTCGGGCTCGAGAGACACAAATTTACGAAAAAGGACCCCCCTGGAGTTTTCTTTTCCGTGTCTTTTTCAAACTCTCTAAACATGAAAAAGACTCCGAGTTTCACCTATGTCGGACTCGTTAAACCCTGACGACATTGGACTTGTCACCATGATGAGGTTCGAGCTTCTCCTTCCTAGGGCTCGTCAAATTATTACTAGGTTGGACTCAACAACAGGTTTATCATTGATTGTCTATGGCAGCTAGTCACTCTTGGATATCGACACTTTTGCTTCTTGTCGGGTTGGAACATCCATACATCGTCATTTGGCCTTCCATGGGTTTGGGTTATCATTTAGCCTCATTCCATCTGATTCATGCCATCTCCATCAAGCCTCTGATCCCTTGGTATCTGAATGCTACCACCCTCCGGAGTCGTGTCACCGACATGTTCAAGAGTATAATCCTTCTGCAGTTTACACTCTTGCCTTCTCCTCTGATACTCTATTTCACCATCTACCACTTGTTCCTTATCTCGTGTCATTGATGGGGGAAACACTATGGCCCTCCTGCGACGGGTTGTCTCTTGTCGACATCAACTCATTATCCAGGAGATTGATCTAAAGATCCCCTTTGGTACCTTAGAGCTTGCATGCCTCAATGGCAAGTTCTTCGCACCTGATGGTCGACTTTCATCATTGGTCATTTTTTGGGTGATTCCACGAGTGTTTGACTCCATCTCCATTTTCACACTTCGTGGATTGTGCTAGACAGTACCTTGAGAACCATTGACATTATTGGTGGTTTCTCTCGCGCTTGTTAATGGTTTTCATCATTGACCGGTAATCAAGCGACTTACTATCATGCTCAACCTCAGCACATCTATTCGCATGTTAGGATTTGTACTATAATCGGATAGGTTCAAGACCCCGATCTCAGATTACATATGTTCAGGCTGCATGGATTGGTTTATGATTACATGACTCATTGATGGATGACTGCGACCATACCTGAGTCTTCATGGATGGCTACGACCATACCTTTATCATCATCATGGTCTCCTTAGCTGGATGGCTGTGTCCATACCATAGACCTATTTCGTATGTCTTTTGGATGGCTGCGCCCATGCCTAGACTACATGTACTTCATCATCAGAGATATCAGTTGTACTTGCGTTCAGGTTCTTCCAGATGGTGTTACAGCTTAGCTAGTTTCGTAAAGAATTTCACCCCTCCCACTCTCTCGGGCTTCATACTTTAGGGGGCATCTGTTACATAGTAATTTGTCACTGTCTTCACTCTAGTCTTCCTACAGTGTCATGTGTCCAAGTCATACATGCTCATAGTAGACAAATACTCTCTGATGTTGCCAAATGACCCACTTTTCCTAAGTTATTTGCCTCATCGCATATGTTGGCTAAATAAACGCGCTGAAGGGCGCTCCTAAACAGTCTAGAAGCACTGCCATTGTGGAAGTACACCTAATTCCCACGATGGTTCGATTTTATGTGCCAGTGCGAGGTGGCTTGTAATCCTTAGCGATGACTAACTAGCTACATTATTCAATAGCGATGTCAGCGCATATGATCAGTTATGTACCTGCGATGATCCAGATTGGGTGAATTTGTTCCAACAGTCAGCCTTCCAGATGACTCCAGA